>APFE030161111.1:0-15077 GCA_000404065.3 Pinus taeda
ACATGCTCAGCTTTTTAGTTTGTTCAAAATTTATGTTTTCTGCTGTCTAGAGAGGATTCAAATGGTTGTTTGCCCTCTTTAGCTCCTTCTCTATCATCCCTGATCATCAATCTCAGATTAAGGCATCAGCGCTTACTCCTACCTTTCCCCAAAGATCCCCCTGCAAAAACTGTGCTCAATCCCCGCACCCTGAATTGCATTCTCTCCAATTGCCACCAAAAAAACCAAAAATCTTTAAAATCAATCCCCCTTATCAGTTTACTAGCCTAAAATCCTTGTTCCTAATTGGTCAACTCATCCCATTGACAAAATCCATCGAGTTTTGACCCGAGAGAGCCTTCTCATACCTCGTAGGGCTAGCTACGAGGTGAAATGGTTTGATGTAGCCTTGAGAGTTTGTCTATCTCAGCCTAGGTGAATTCCAAGCGCTAACAGAATCTATTTGAGCTCTTCGAGGATGGTAATAAAAGTTATGTTTCATTTAATTTCAAATTCATTTGCTCAACTAGATTCTTGGGTCATTTCTACTTTTGCCACATTTCCTCTCTGTACATACTACTTCCAAAATATAATATGTAACCTATTTAAATATTTCCTTTGACAAAGAGAATTCGACGAGTAATTTAGATGCATAGTTCTCAAAAGCCATGTCAAAGTCACGTAAAAGTCCTGCTTCCTCTTCAAAACAACGTGTACACTAATTTCTTTGATTTCCATCTTCATTTATTTTCTATTTATATTTTGATATAATTAATTAAGTTGATGAAATGTTTGTGATTTTTCTTTATAGAGTCCAAACGTAGACTTAATTGACATTGTCTTCGTTGTTGGACAGACAAAAACTTGCAATTTGTTTATAAAGGATCCTTCTATTAGTACAGTTTTGTGCAAGTTGAAGTATACACTCGTGATCTTTATTGTATCTTCAGTAATTTTGGTTTGTTAGTGAATCCTATGTATGCATGAAGATCTTGGTCCCTGTCTTCTCCCATTACGTTAAAAATTTTTCTGCTTGGAGCAATGAACACAAGCTTCATCTGCCCTAGTCTATTTTACATCGAGGCCTTTTTAAAATTATTATTAAGTGAAGTTGCTTTGAAACATGCCCCGACATTGATGTAGACCTTGGGGTTGCACTGCATCACGTGGACTTCCTTTTGTTTTGGTGCCAGGTTTAATAGGTGTCTTTTCCATCAAAATCGTCACGAACTCACAGTCAGTCTCCTCCTTTTTTATGATCATACCATTCTAGTGGGGGCAGATTGTTAGCAGTGTTGAAGAATCAAGTTCGGGCATTCCTTCATAAAGCGTTGTGCTATGAGGAGTTAAACAGTGCAAAGTTGTTTCTCTGTTTTTTTAGAAGATGAAAGTATGCCAAAGATGAAAGATCAACATATAGAAGAGTAGCCAGATTAGTAGCGTGAAATCCATCTGTGTTGCACTCTGCATGGATTTTGAAAATTTCTGCATGAAATCTTGTGGAAAAATTCATCAAATCAGATAGAAAACATGCCTAATTCGCTCGAATAGGCTTGAAGATAATGACATATTGAATTATGGAGCCGCATCGGTGCATGAGTATTTAGGTTTTAATGCAGAGAATGATTTTACTTATCAAGTCATAAGGTGTCTATTTTGTAAATTTGGGGCAATAGGTGAACTTTTTAAAGTGAAAGTAATTATTATAATTCAAAGCAATATTTTACTTTGAGAGCGATTGAGTCACTATAGGCAATATTTTGAACACAATTTGCTTCCAAAGTTTGCAAGTGTGACATTCTCATTGCTTGAGAAGGTGAAGGTTGATGTACTCCCATATTTAAATAATAACATATCTTTTTGGTGGTGATTGTGTCCTAGATCTGCCTGAAATTGAATAAGGGGATCTTAGGTACACCATGCGTATGTTTGTGATGGCGCATGATTCTTGATATTGTTTTTGTTTTGTTTCTACTTTTGACACTAACCTTCATGTGGTATCTTTCTAATATGGTACACATATAGCGCACAACAAATTAGTGAATTGCATGAACATAATCAATTCCATTCAAGCTTATGTAATCAAGAAAACCACAAGAAATCAAGAAGCAACAATACATAATCAAGTTGTCAACAACATTTCTACATCAACATCCAATCAAGCTGTCATCTACATCAACATTTTTTTAGAAATTGCACTTGCACCATTTTTTAATAAGCTCAATAAAAAACTGTAACTTGCAAATCATAATTTGTAAGTTGGATTGTAATCAAAGTAAAATTAAGTTGAATTGTGAGGCTGCATTCTCAGTTGAAACCGTCACCGAGGCTTTGAATTGATAGGGAATCAATTAAACCTAGTGAATCCATTTTTTTAACAGTCATTCAAATCATTGTAAGAATTTTCCTTGGGTGCATTTACGATAGCATTTGACACCCTTCTTTTGATCAATCAAGAATGTGAGTTCAAACAATCAATTGTTCAAATAAGTTCAAGCGAGCGTGCAACAATCAACCAAACATCAAGCGAGTGAGTTCTAAAATCCCAGCAA
Source organism: Pinus taeda (assembly GCA_000404065.3). Taxonomy (NCBI): domain Eukaryota; kingdom Viridiplantae; phylum Streptophyta; class Pinopsida; order Pinales; family Pinaceae; genus Pinus; species Pinus taeda. The sequence goes on from APFE030161111.1 coordinate 2,532, forward strand.
GTATTAAAAGCAAGCGAGCGTGAGTTCCAAAAAGTTCACATGGAGAAAATCATTTAGTTGTTAAAGATTCTTAACAATTTGATCCTCTCAACTGTTGAAGACATGTTACAAAACAGCAGAGCAACTCTTGTTGATATTTTAGTGAATCTACAACAAGCACATGAAACAATTGAGTTCCTTCAACTGGATTCACAACTTCAAAGAGATGAGTTGCAACAGAAGAGTGATGTTTCCAAGTCTTTCATCCGTACAAATGAAGATATATGTTGATTCCAAGTCACTAATCCAACCAACTTCAAGTGTCGAAGTGGTCCTTGATCCAGTTCAACTTTCTTCCAAACCAGTTACCAAGCCATGGGAAGAACTTCAAAGTAACAAAAATTGACAAGGATTAGGATATGACAAAGATGAAAACAAATTTCATATCCCAGATTATTCAATGCCCATTAAATTTGTCAGTGCGAGATTTCTTGATCAAATCACATCAACCAGCCATGAGAAAGTTGAAGACAAACAACAATACATGCAAAGTGAAGTTGCAGTCAAACCAAAATTCCTTCATTGTCAAAGAACCGATCATCTGGAAGATCAGTGTTTTAATCTCCATCCTTGTCACCATTGTGGCAAGTCAAATCATTCATTAGCACAATGCAACAAACAACAACAATCAAGCAAATTGAAGATCGATTATTCAAGGATTGATCCCTGGGAATGGTCATCCATGGTCAGAAGATTGTATAATTTTTACAATCGAATTCACTCACACATATTGCAGCCAACAGTAAAAATAAAGATGGTACCCTCGTGCAGTTGAACAGGGGCATACACCAGTGAATCACTCCTACACCTAAAGGGGGGGAGTTCAGAAATAATTTGAAGAAGATTGTCTCTTCTTTTAGCTAACAAAGGGGGGAAATGTCAATGAAATTGAGAGTGGTTGTCAGACTGAAAGTCTTGACAACATCAGTGAAGCAACCAATGGGATTTTTCATCATTGAGTGAGCATCAACAAATTTTTCAGTGGGCGATGGACAATAAAGTCAACAGTGAGCTGCTTTCAAAAACAACAAAAGACACAGTGTGTTGTTTTTCAACAAGTTCAGTCAACCTGCAGTGTGCAGTTTTCGACATCAACAAATTCGCGAGTGGGTGGTCAACATCAATGTAGCTAGTGGGTTTTCTCAATGTTTTGTTAATGGACAAAGGATGTTGATTTCAAGAAAATGACAGTTGGATCATTTTTCAGCTTGGCACATGATGGAATTGTCAAGCGACATTCAAAGATGAATCAGACAGGCAACTCACTCATGGTCTCTTCATATTGCAGTTTCTTCAGTAGCCAGCTTTGGTAGTTTTTCAGGCAGTGTTTTTTGAGGACCAACTTGAGAACTTGGAAGAGGGTTTCTTGTTCTTATTTTGGACTTATCATTTATGGGTGTAATGTTAGCCTCACTCTCACATTAAAAAAAATTCTAAGTCCAAATTATTAAATTAATTAAAATCACGAAAGTTAGGATTTAATCCTACCTTTCTAGATTGAGATTGTTCCTCATGTTTAGGAGTCAGTTTAGGCTTAGTTGCTTGAGAGACTCTCTCCAACTAGTTAGGGTCCTAGATTAGTGTGTTATTGAGATATTTTGTCAACCATAGTGTCCAACATAGACGTACTATCTTGGGACCAACTTTCTCATGTATGTATTTGTACTATTATCATTCTTTGTACATTGGATTGATTAATAATGAGAATATGAGGAACACTGTAAGGCTGAGGCCTTTTCCACCATGTTTGGTTTGGATATATTTCTAATATTTATTTGTATGAGTGGTTTATTATTAGTTGATTGAATTTTCTTCATTCCACTACACAAAAGGGCTTCTTATTATGGAGGAGTGAGGGTGCAGTAAGAAGAACTGATAATTTTCTTAAGGTTGGAGATTGCAACCATATTCTTCAGGTTGTGGCCAATAGTGAGCTACACGTTCACCACATTTCATCAGTGTTGAGTGCAAACATTGGTTCAATATTCCTTGTATAGGTGACCCACAATCGTATAGAGGCTCGAAAATACATCTAAAAGTCAAACTAAGATTTATTCCAAGTTTTGGGTGTATTCACACTCTAAATCTGCATCTACAACAAGCTTGTGAAGAATAAACAAAGATCAGACCATTATAATTGTGTTTGATAAAATGTTCTCCCTTACTTCCTCTTAAATTGATTGGATTTGGGGTTATTGTTGCATTTAGTGTATTAGGCAATCATTTTCCACGAAGTTTAAAATAAAAATATTATGTCTCAGAAAACCATTGAATCAAGCATAAACCAGCAAACCCAAAAAATTTTGACGAAATGCCAAACTCAAAATTTCAAACAAAATTTGTTAATTAACATGAAATTTGGAGAGGTAAGTATATTAATTATTTATGTAGTTTAAGACCACTTGTACAACAGGCTGCAAGGACATTCTAAGAAAAAATGCTTCCCCATAGGATTCACAAAAAGTGTTTGGTGAAAGTTGTCAACACCACTAGGTGAAGTTGTTGTCCTCTCCAAAGAATATGAGGTCCCTTTGTTGACTTGTGCATTTCCTTCCCACCATACTCTAGACAATGGTGGTTCTAGCCTATGGAAGCATTCGTGCAAGAGTTTTTGCACAAGGCCTCTTATCCACTTCAACACAATATTGCACCGTGGCTCTTAAGAATTTTCAATCAATTCAAGAATAGTACTAGAAGTCCATAGGAGAGAAAAATTGTCAAAAGAGTCAAATATCTATCCAAGTAGCTGGGACACTGGGGTACACGCCTCCATACTATTTTAATGGATAGAAGGTCAATGTTTACAACGTTGTAATGTTGATGATGGACACTGTCAATGGAAGGAAGCCTAACCATTGTATCCGTGTTTCATTGACTCTTGTCCCTGATGTTTGGCTCCATATATTACCTACTTGCACATAACCATATCCATAAGTAGTTGGCATTGAATTATCTATAACTTTAATCATTGTATAATTTGCGAGTTTCTATTAGAGATATAGTTCAATGGAAAGTAAGTGAGAAAATATGGCAAAAGACATTAAAATCACAAGTTTGACAATTGGGCTCTTCCCAATAGAAGTGCCTTAAAGATTTTTGAGGGTGTTGAATCCATATATGCAGTAAAAAAACGAGTTTAAACAACACAAATCAAGATTTGGCCATAAAAATTTCCTATAGAAATCCACCAAAAACTCCAAGATATCAGACCTAAAAACTACTCCTAAAAAAAATATAAAACTAACTAAATACCAATTTTCTTTGATTTAATTATTTTTATATAAAAACTTCATCACTCTCAATGTTTGGCCTTGCAAGGATTTCTCTTTCCAATTTCTCACTTGACAAATCCAAAGACTCTCCATAGCAAGAAAATCTGCTGCCTGCAATAACATAATATAAATCATATCAACCAGCATTCAATTACATTACTTATTCACTTTTAAAAAGATAATACTCCACATTATTTTTATGATAACATTACCTTTATTATATCCTGCAGTGTTGATATGTCCACGCTGATAAAATTCTCATCCCACTCTTTAATTTCACGTGAGGTTTGAGTTGAGTTTCGTAAATGATAGTCATAGTATTGGATCACCTTTTCCAATATTGGAGTGGATACATAAACAGTCACAGTTGCATGAGATATATCGATGAATTCTGCCATATTCTTTATCACCTTCGACTCCATTGCAATTTCTCTGCCCACTCGAAACATTTCTCCGTCAGACGTTTCCAGTGCCACTGTGTTGACCATATCGTTTTCCATTGATCGTTCCACGTAAACCAACGCAGATCCTGTGTCCGAAGTCAAAGGGTAGAAATACTAATTAACGCGAGCTGAACTTAGATATTAATGTGCAGTTGGGAGAAATATAAAACAAAATGGATTATTTATATATATATATATATATATATATTATTTTTTTTCAACCAACGACATATGTTAGGATCATTCTTGGTATTTATTTTATGTCAAATTAAGTTTTATTTTTGTAAGTTTGGTGGGACTACATTTTTATTATTATTTGGTTCCTTTCTTTGTAGATATGATGACAAATTACATAGTCAAAATGTGATTTTATTCTAATAGTTTCTTCCAGCACATTTCTGAGTGTGTGCATTGAACCAATTTATGACTAGTTTAGAGTCACCAAATATCTGCACTTGCTGACATAGTTTCTCAAGGGAAAAAATAAGAAGTCTAAGGCTATTAAGTTATGCATAGTTATTTGTGCCTCTCCCTAAACCCAACTTCATCTTGTAATAATGATCTTCATTTAAATACAAAAATGCTCCTCTACCACAACCATTTTGTTGAGCAAATCCATCAAAATACACCAAAGGGAAATCTTTGTCGATGATTTTTGCATTAATGTTCCAGTGGTTCTATTTCAGTTCACCCTCAGGGATCAAGTTATAAAGTGCCACTATGTGGCAACATGTAGGATTCCAGTTTGATACCTTATCTTGAAAAATATTTTGGTTCCTTCCTAACCAAATACCCCAACAAACCAGAAGGGGTAGGTTTCAAAGCTTTAAATAGAAGAATTCCACGAACTAGGGGCATTATTATAATACACTAATGTTATTATGAATAACAATGATATTAATAACATTAAAGTTAATAATAAGAACCCCCACAATGGGTGTTGGCTCCAAACGATTGTCCTTGTCATGCTAACCACAGGTGGATCAGGTGGCCACTTGGCCACAGATTCAACCCTCATATAGGCCGACAGGCTCATATTTACGCTCTTGTTATTGTACATCATCCCTCATTGGTTCATCATATGGCCTTATTATTGTACATCATCCCTCTTCAGTTGGCCTGTATCTTAGTATTCATTGTACTTCTCGAAATTGGAGGGTCAATGTAGCCATCCTCCTTTGGTCTAGGAATTTCCATCCTCTCCCTCTCACATAGTGTCTCTCGAGTCTCCCCTGGCCTTTAAGGATTTCAGTAATGGTCCCACTCTCACGAACAATGCTCTGCTTCATCTCATTCAATAAGAGGTTGTAATTTATCAACTCAGTCAGTGGCTCCTTATTTGGAATGTGGGACTTTGGTTTGCATTGCCAACTTGTGCATTATAAGACTCTAAGGCCTCTTAATGGAGTCTCATGTCCTTCCCAGTCCATGGGTTTCAATAGTTCATGGTCTGTGGATGCTCCATTAGCTTGTAGCAGTTTGAGGTTCGTGGTTTCTCTTTTGGTTCTTGATAGCTCATGGTTCATGGATGTTTGCTGCTAGTGTTTGTGGTTCACGGTTTGGAGATGTATTATTCCCATTGCTCATGGTTTGCTGGGGAAGTTCCATCGCATTGGATGCCAAGGGCCCAAGTTCATGGAATGCTTCTATTCAAAGCCTATGGGCCACTGGTGCTCACAATGTCATGTCCTTGGTTGTCTTATTTCAAGTTTTAATGGTAAATGGGCGAAATACTTTTTTTATGGTTCAACATACATCAAACCCATTACCTATCTTGTTTAGTCAATAGGAGTTTACAAGAGTCCATTCCACTTCAAGTCCCTAAATTGGAGCTCTTCAATTTTGAACCAAATAAGAAACAAAAGATGAGAAGATTGTCAATATTGCATAGAATAATAGTAACCCTCAAAAAGCAGTTTCAAAATCCAAAAATTTAGACATTCATTGATGAAAACAAAATATTTAAAGTATATTAAATGATATGATGCTGCAAGAATGAGACCAGACAAGTCGTGGGATGTACTTTCTTGTCACACTAGAAGGAAGGAAGGTTATACTATATCTGTGAGGCTTTTGCAATATACAAAAATATTCAACAACCCAAAAACACACTTAACATCATCGTCATAATCATATTCTATGAGTCCTTCCCTTCCAGTTGAGAACCAATGACCTTTACGTGCCTTAACATAACACCTTGGCATTGTTTGTTGTATGTCCCATGGGTATGTTTATACAACATTTTGAGTATTATTTAATTCCCTTAATTTTGCAGTTTTTTGAGGTATTATTAACAACTACTAGATTTTTCAATGTTGTGAAGCACATATGAGTTAGTGTAATGATATATTTTAGATATCTATTGCATGGTTGTATAACACTAAAAAATGCTCAATATAGTTGTTAATTGTATTTCTTCTTATTGATGACTTGTACACTTCATATTATGTTTGCATCATCCACCTAATAAGGATTTGTCTTTTTGAATCTAAAATTTTTAGGTAATCTTGTTAAAGGTAGGTAAAGGCTTTCAGGTGACTAAAAGTTCAACATTTTTCGACTATCTTGAATACCTGGAATAGACATGTTTCAGATAACATTTCTTTTGAACTAAATCATACCCTTTTCTAGTGTAGAGACATTTATTGCAAATAATCCTTTATCCAAATTCTATCTGTTATTTCAACACAAATAACTTTCATACATATCCTAACATACAATACTATAAGTTATTTCAACACAAATTACTTACATGCATATCCTAACATAAAATATGAGGAAGAATTTAGGTTTTAGAATATGTGGAAGAATTTATGTTTTCTTTCCATGAAGTTATTATCTTATCAAGGTTGTTATTTAAAAAAATGTTGTTTGTATGTGAACTTTGGTAAATATTAACAAACATGATGTGTCTGACTTCTCAAAGACCCATGCCAAGTCCTTTTTCTACAAATCAAGACTGTAAAGTTAAATATTTCACTTGATCGAACGAATTGAGAAACTCTTACATATGCATAGTTGGATCTCCTTATAATAATTTTGAATTCTGAGTGATTATATAGGTTTCTTTTGTTACAAAAGGCAATAAACAAAAGGTATATTTATTGATCGATTTTGAACTCAGTATCCATATAGAAAATGTTACAGATGCATATCTATATCTCCTTATAGTATTTTTGAATTGTGCTTGATTATATTGGTTTCTTTTGTTACAAAGGTAGCTTTACTAATCGATTTTGGACTTAGTATCCATATTACTCTTCTAACAAGATCTCATTCTGGAGTGAGTTGATATGTATAAAATAGGAACATGTCTTATCCTGGCTTGGAAAAGGGTTTCTTACAATGCATTACTATTGTGTCAGTACAACATCATACAAGTTGTAACATCAGTCAAAACCAGGCTTGGAATGAACTTTGAGGTAGAAAGGAGTGTGTGGAACTTCAAACCATTGCATGATATTTCAAACAGTGAAATGAAACATTTTTACGATGATATTTCATAGGGAATGGGCTTATTCACATGATTAGCAGCCAATTTCTTTTTTCTCGTAGTAGCTATCCTTGTAGTCCTTGTAGGGTAATAAGGAGTGTCTAAAAATTGAATCCGTCACTAGATTATTGCCTTCATCATCTTGCAGGGGCTGATTCCATCCTCATTACTCTCTCACTTCCTCCTGAAAAATATGCAGGTACTTAATTCTGGTTGAGAATATGAAAGTACGAGCATACCAAGCAATTTCACTCAATTAGATAACCTCCCTTCCTTCATAGTAATTGAAATGCTAAAATGATTTCTGCTGACTTGAGCAAAGCCACTGTTGCTTGTGCTTTCAAGGACAATTGTCATAGGATCTCCATGTCGTTTGGTTTCATTTCATTAAAGTAAACCATATTAATTTAAAGTATGCAGGAAAACAAATGCATCACCCAAAAAATTTCTACATCCACGATCAACAAATTTACTCCTTTTATGATTGCATAATATCATTTTGTATCGAAGCAGACAAACCGAAATTACTAAAGATACAATAAACATTACCAGTGTATACTTCAACTTGCACAAAATTGTATTAATAGAAGGATCCTTTATAAACAAATTACAAGTTTTTCTGTATCCAATAGTGAACACTATGTCAATTAAGTATACATTTGGATTCTACAAACAAAAATCATGAACATTTAATCAATTTAATTCATTCTATCAAAATATAAATAAAAAATAACTCAAAATGTAAGTCGAAAAAATTAGTGTACACATTGTTTTGAAGAGGAAGTAGGACTTTGACGTGACTTTGACATGGATTTTGAGGAGTATGCATTTAAATTACTTGCAGAAGTCTCTTTGTTAGAGGAAATATTTAAATAGGTTTCAGATTATATTTTGGAAGTAGTATGTACAGAGAGGAAATGTAGTAGAAGTAGAAATAACCCAAGAATCTAGTTGAGCAAATGAATTTGAAATTAAATGAAACATAACTTTTATTACCATCCTCTAAGAGCTCAAACATATTTATGGGTCATCATAAAAATAGAGTCCATGAAATTTATCTTGTTATATTTAGTTGTATAATATATGTGATGTAAATACAAATATATATCGCTCATATTTCCTTGTATATCAATACATTTATAAACTCTTCATCTCTGCTTGTTCTAGAAAAATGATTTTTTTTCCCATATTCTAACAACTCTTTGAAAAATATTCCTATATGTTTGCTAGAAATTCAATTCAAAAAAGAATTCAACCCTTTGTACTGAAAGTTTTTCATATCTAAAACAAACTACATTTCATTGGGAAAGCTTCCTATATGTTTGCTAGAAAATTATGCAAAGCATTAAGCCCTTTGGACTGAAAGTTTGTCATATTTAAAAAAATTTAGCAACAAACAAGTTTCATCTTCAAAGGGTTGTTTGATAAAAAGAGATCTTGGGGGTAAGTCAAAATCCCTTTCCCTAAACAAATCAATTTTGAGGCTTGTGGGTTATGGGCCCACAAAGCCTTACTCGAAGCGTTCTAGGATTTAAGCCTTTTAAACTATAATCACAGACTTACATTAGAATTGGAGCCAATATAAATATCGAGTTCAAGACTTAACCCTGCAGCCAGACATAATACAAAATACACAGGAAACCATGTAAATCCTGCTTTGGTTCACATATGTGAACTTCAAAAATAACACACCAGCTTCTATATATTTTGGCGGGTCTGTTCCTTTTGTCGCTCCTCAACGCCGCTCCGATACATGACTACCGACACCTCCGATTTCCGATTGGTTTTTTGGAGATATCGCCATATTCACTCATCGACTGTCAATGATCATCACACTCCTGCTATCTCTTAAGTCCTTGATTGTGATTAGCGATTATATTTGCACTGTCAATTTGCCTTCCAATACGACAGTTGTGATTTAATCACTTGTCGCTATCGCTACATTTCAAAGGCCTATTCTGACTGGCTCAATACACTGACCCGATATGCATTCTAGACCCAATAAGGGTATAGGCAATGATTTATAATATTTCAGGTCTGCTTTACGGATCCGCTAAGGGGTTTCACTATCTCTCTATGTAAATGGAGTTTGTCACCTTTGATGGATTCTCGCCTAAAACAAAGTTACTCTGCCACTCTCCATTAACACACATAACATTCATATAAACACAAGATCTTTGGATCGCCATCGATCCTTTCGTGGTCGATGGTCGATCAGCATGCATTTTCAATTCGGATTTCAATCCTCTTATAGACATATATAATAGAATTGAAAGACTTAATACACAGACATGTAGAAACCCGCAAAACACTTATTTATTATATATAGTACAGCTAAAGCATTTCAGCCTTAACACGGGTTCTTCCCCAACTACATCAGTCTAAGCACTGATTACACAATCTATTCATGTCACTCTATGTTTCCCTCTATATATATAAGGAAGCATTGTTGGATCGGATCACAGAAGGATCCGATCAACCCTCTAACAAAAAGCCCTTAAAGCTCTCAATAGATGCATGGATACAACACATGGCAGATTACATTTAGAGCAAGTCTTTGACACTTATCGCTTCCATCTTTAAATCTATTTTAAAACAGATTTTCCCCTGTTTTGATCCATGGTCCATGCTGTCCTCTCTTTTCTCCGCTTCGGATTCCTCTTTGATTAGGGGGGTTAGATGCTCCTGCATCAGACTCCGAGGCATAAAAATATATGACCTCCTGGTCATATGCTTCTCCTTTTCATTAGCAATTCTACCCACTACCTTTCTTCAGTGTAACTACCTTCATGGTCTTATGTGAGTTGCAACCGAACCTTTGTAGTAACAGTCTTCATCTGTTACACGATACCTCAGCAAGCCCTCCTCACTCAGTATTTTAGCATCCTTCTGGTTCTCTCCTCTGGGACCATATGAGCACACCTTGCTCTAGGTTTGCTGCAAGTCATCTCACCTTCTGCTACTGCTATCTACATGATAGCAAGACCACAAAATCTCTAGTTTTAAACAACTATACCCCCTTTCTCTTCTACTTGCACTCCTTCTTCATGTAGAATCGTCTTCTACTCTGATATCGCTTGATGAAAAGAGATCTTGGGGGTAAGTCAAAATCCTTTTCCCTAAACAAATCAATTATGAGGCTTGTGGGTTATGGGCCCACAAAGCATTATCAAAAGCGCTCTAGGCTTTAAGCCTTTTAAATTATAATCATGGACTTACATTAGAATCAGAGCCAATATAACTATCGGGTTCAAGACTTATCCCCATAGCCACACATAATACAAAATACACGGGAAACCATGTAAATCCTGCTCCGGTTCACATATACGAACTTCAAAAATAATACCCCTGCCTCTATATATATTGGCGAGTCCATTCCTTTCGTTGCTCCTCAATGCCGCTCCACCTCTAACCTTCGATACTCGACTACTGACACGCCCAATCACCAATTTGTTTATCGATGATATCGCCATATTCACTCATCATCGTCGGCGTTGATCACACTCCTACTAGATCCGCGATTGCGATTAGCGATTAGATCCGCATCGTCAATCTGCCTTTTGATCCGATGCTTGTGATTTAATCGCATATCGCTATCACTACATTTCAAAGGTCTGTTTTGACTGGTTCAATGCACCGACCCGATGTGCATTCTGAACCCTATAAGGGTATATGCCATGATTTATAATATTTCAGGTCCACTTTACGGATCCGCTAAGGGGTTTTTGCTGTTTCTCTGTGTAAATGGAGTTTGTAGCCTTTGATGGATTCTCGCCTAAAACAAAGTTACTCTGCCACTCTCCGTTAACACACATAAAATTCATATAAACATGAGACCTCTGGATTTCCATCGATCCTTCTATGATCGATGGTCGATCAACATGAATTTACAATTGGGATTTCAATCCTCCCGCACACATATATAACAAAAGTGAAAGACTTAATACACAGACATGTAGAAACCCGCAAAACACATATTTATTATATACAGTACAACTAAAGCATTTCAGCCTTAACATGGGTTCTTCCCCAACTACATCAGTCTAAGTACTGATTACACAATCTATTCATACCAAATGTAGTTTTTAAACCCGTACAGAAATTACCTGCATATGAATTCTATATCACAGGAAAAAATAAAAATGCGAGAGCATAACACATATACACAGAGATTTCCCACTGGATCCCGAAACCGGGACTACCAGCTTGATTTTTCATTATGTTCCTTTCAATGTTACAATAGATATTTATACAAGCCGAAGCATCCAATACCATGGACCGAAAACCATTGCGTCCAAAACCGTGGACCGAAAACCATCGCGTCCAAAAAACATGTGCGAAAACCATGCACAAAACCATAGGGGGAGAAGGAAATGTAGGGGGAATTAGAGGAGGCATTGAGTTGCAGTGGTCTTGCTTTACATCCTTGTTTTGAGGTTGCTAGGATTTGATTAGACCTATAGCTGTGATGACCTTACTATGGCTGGCAATGGGAACCCAGGCTTCACATACTATGGGCTGAGAGGGGTTGGTTGTTGGGGATGGGTAGATAGTCTCTCGGCACTGGAGGATGAGGGTACTAAAGAGAAACTGACATGTTGGGTTGGCAAATGGACCAGTGGATGTAACCATGGAAAGCTATGAGGAACTGGGAATAATTACAACGCTAAGGGACCAGCTAAGATTGCTGTCGGGGAGGACGGGCATGACAAGGGTAGAGGAATGGCTTTGGATTACTAGGAAAAGGAGAATGGGATGGTAAACCACAGGAGAAAATTGGTCGGGTTGAGGCTAACCTCATTTTCATGGCCTCAATAGGGGCTTGTCAACCACACTTAGTATGTGAGGTAATGGAGAGGGAGGAGTGAAAATCCAAAAGGGATAAGGTGTCCTACCCTGTCTCAAGATTGGCTCACCACCCACCCTGCCCCCGGTTTTGCTTTCAGATGGGACAAGATAAAGAACAACGAGAATGATGACATTGACAAATCCCAACGATTACAGCAATATGTTGCAATTCTTGTGATTAACTGTATGTTTTAACCCCGTACATAAATTACCTGCATACGAATTCTAAATCACAAAAAAATAAACAATGCGAGAGCATAACACATAAAAACACATATGCACAGAGATTTTCCCCTGGATCCAAAAACCAGGACTACCAGCTTGATTTTTCATTAAATGTTCCTTTCAAGGTTTACAATACATATTATACATGTCGAAGCATCCCATACCATGGACAAAACCATCGTGTCCAAAAAAACATGTGCGAAAATCAATGCACAAAAACATAGGT
>APFE030161120.1:37729-60276 GCA_000404065.3 Pinus taeda
GCATTCAGTTTGATGATAACATCTTGTAGAGATTATGATTTGTACACCTTGATCCAACCACGTAGGGGTTTAGATAATCCTTCAAAAATAGTGTAATCAGTATGTGCTTTGACACATCTGTCACCATAATTGCAAGCCTATAAAATTTTGAAATGTAAGCATCTACTATACCTATCTATTCAAGTTGTGCCAACTCTATGAAATGTATCTCTGGGTCCTTCTTATCATATTGGACAATTAGTCTCTGTGTGAAGTATAGGTATCAAGTAATGTTAGTATGCCCTAGGGTGACTAGCCCATGATACTACCATTCATAAGCCTATCCCTCCAAATGAAATGTAGAAAAATTGATGGCTTTTGTCTCTAACATAGGGTTGAGTAGGAAATATTTGTCAAAATTTTGAACCAACGCTATGGAAATGCATTTGGATGAACAATCAAAGGAAGGGATGGACAATTTCCCCAAATTCCATTGAAGATCATAATTATGTGAGCCCCTGTTGTAATCTCTTGGCCTATTCTTGTATTTAAAGGTATAAAAATCCTATAAGGACATGGTTGTATGAAATTCTTCACCAAGATACTGTTACTCCCTCAAATAATTAGAAAACCTTTCACCTTGTTCTTTTTGGCCTTAATTTCATGCTAGTTGTTTTTATAAGATCTAAGCTAAGGAAGGTCTTTGAGTCGCTCTACTTGTTGTTCAAGGGTTATTCCGAGCTGAGATATGGTTGTTTCTCCCTTCAACACGGTTCCCATCATTACAATTGTACCCGCTCAAGCCATTATTGCCCAGATTGTTTTGGTTCCCTTGATTATTTGTTATGAGTTGGGTGATAAGTTGAACCAACTATTTTTTCCCCTTGCATAGTCATTTAGAATATTCATAGTGATTTTGGTTGTTTGTTCCTATCCCCTATGTCTTCCTCTTCTTCTGAGTCTGAGTGAAGATTGTTATCACCCTTTCTTTGTTTCCTGTAAGTGATCTATTCCCCATCCTTCGAATATATGAAGATAGGATGCACTCACAAGATGGCGGGAAAACCATCGCTATGATACCACTATAAAAACCCCTCTTTCTAGATAAGAAAATCAACCAATATACCCAATACAAAAAACCATTTCAAATAAAGTCTACCAATATAATAGATTTGTCTATTAATATTGTTGTAAAATCCCTTCTTGCTAAACAAGTAACACAACCATCATACCACAAGAAAAAATACTACAACAAGAAAAATCAACCAGGATATTATGATCTATTTTATTACTATGACTTGAAATTACATGTTGGAGAAACCTTTTGAATGACAAAAATATATTTTTGAAATCCCATAAACAACCATGGTTAATGGCATGATTTGTTGGGAAAATAGGAGATGATGACAACATTAAAATGTCCCCTTACATGCATGTAAATTATTACATTGGAGCAAATTTCATGGTTGGTTTAACCATCCCTTTTGATGCTACAACCTAGTAAATGATGGCCCAAACTATTGAGAAAATATGAATTGTGGATGGAAAACATGACCTCCCAAAAGTCCCATTATCTCTGGTTGTACCCACGATCTATCAATGAGATGATTCTTCAAAAGTAAATTCTTGTGAACGACCTGAGTAATCTCTTCTTATGATCAACTAAGGTGGATTTGTTTCACCATCAAAACCAATTTTCTAAAGGGTTTCCCTCTTAGGACTCCAAAGCCACAAGAGTTCTCCAAATTAATATTACAAAATGATTATGCAGGCCAAAGGAGTGAGCTCCATTCTCTCTTTTATTATCAGAATGTCATGGGTCCTCAAAATACCATAGGTATCTCTTTTATAACTTTATTTATTTATTTTTTAATTACTCTTTGATGCAGGAGCATCAAGCTCACAGTGACGAGGCAGAAAGACTCCAACTAGGTTCACAGGCGGGAAACTGAATTGTTAAATTCTGCTGAAGATAATTTTTCTTTTTATTTTATTCTATGAGTCAGCAACAGTTAGATGGTTTACTTTTCCAGTTAGATTATTGTTAGTTTCATTATCAAATTAAGGGTAGTTTCTGTAATTAGAAAAAAATAACTTTTAACTGTTTTACAAGGCTTGGAATGTTTAAACAATTACGGTTACAAATAGGAACAGTAGTATGTAACTATCCTTGTAACAGAAAAAGGCAAAACTGCAAGCCTTAACTGAAGACAGAGGCTATAAAAGCCAAACATACATGTAAAGAAAGGGTCTTTTAGTCAAGTAGAGAACAATTTGAGAAATTGAAGAACAGAATTATCAAGCATTCAAAAGTACCAGAGAATTACTGTCCATCTATCTTATTTCGTAGATTATTGATTTGATCTCTCATACTTAATTAACAGGATTTTACATTCCTGTAAACTAACCGAAATATTATGGCTGTTGTACGAGTATAAACTGAATTCGAAATCATTACCAAACAAGCACACAAAGATATAATTGAAGAAGCACAGTTACGCACAGCTAATCGAGACCAGCAACAAGTAAAGAGTCCAGTAAAAGAATCAAATGCCAGCAACGTAACAGAACCACAAGCGAAGGCTACAGGTACCAAATAACACATTCCTTTTTCCTTTCATAAGAACACGAATTACATTTATATTGTCCAGAAACATTACTGCATAATCGAAAGCAAAAGAGTCGAGTTCCCTTAAATATTACAGAGATTGGTACATTCAAAACAAAATCAAAATTTACTCAGCAACCACAGACAAGCAACGAATGCAAAACCCTCGTTAGGGTTTGATTCCAGGCACAAGATAAGGGTTTGTTGAGGCCGCGTTACAATCCAGTGAACTCATACCAGAAGGACAACAACAGACGTGACTCCCACCAGACTCAAACAGTAAAACAACAAGTGAACCATATTCGGAGCAGAAACCTCGAGACAGACAGACAATATAGGTTACAGGCCTACCCACTTTCACGCCATTGAACGTTTTTGCAGACAGAGACGTGCGCCCTCCAGGCCACCAGAGAATACCTGCAATCAAACAAACAATAGTGAGATTGGAGTTCAACAGAACCAAAAGGGGTCGAAACCCTTGATAGGAAACCAAACCAGCATTCCAAAAATTAAAGGGAAAAGGGAAAGAAAATCCTCACCTGGAGACCGCGTGAGGAGGAACCATGCATCTGAACTAGAGGACGCCACAGTAAACTGGAGACCAGAGTAGCAGGTTTGTTTAGATCCAGAACAAAAAGAAATTGAACATTGAATCAGAGAACGAGCATTTACCTGTAGCAGAAGTTGAAAGAACTCTTCCATTGTTCCTGTACGCTCAACCATGAACAGCATAAAACAGCATAACGTTACCAGCAAACTCATAATCCAAAATCACTACCAACCCAGATTCGAAAGTAAAAGAAGACTGACATTACATGCAGGAACGGGGTAGCAAGAGCCGAATAACAGTGTTAAAACAACCCAGACTCGAACCAGACTTCTTTACAAGCAACCAACAGTTACAGTATACGCAACCAGGATGAAGAGCTTGAACTCATTTATTAAAAACAGAGGACGGAGTGGGCAAACGACTTACCAGAGATTGCATGAAAACCCCAGAGCAGAACACCATTGAAGCATACAGGCAGACAAACAGCGAAACACGCAGAGAAGGCCTCCACCCATACCCAGAGTAAGCATAAAATCAACCCACAGCCATAAAACCGTGATTCAGAGCCAACAGAAGCCGGATACAACACCCTCGACATACCTTCATCACGCAGAGCTCGAAACCCTCAGAACCAATGGCAAGAATGACAAAGAACAATCGAGAAATCGATTAAGGGTTAGGGTGACACCGCTTACCAAGGCAGAAGAACAGCACATTTACACCTGCAGTAAATGCCCAGCTACCAGCTACTGAACGTGGAAAAAACAAACGCACATACAACCGCCACGTAACGTCCAAGTGTAACTTAAAAGTGTAAAGGGATACGCCAAGTGGGCTGGGTCCCATCACTCTTAGAGTGATCATTTGGAGAGGGAAATTTCAAAATATCCTAAAATGAGATCAAATAATGGGGGAGAAAATAAATCCAATGAATTTATGGACTTGTGTAAAAATAATGGCGTCAAGCAAGAATTTACAAATTCATATACTCCTTGGAAAAATTTTGTTGTAGAAAAGAAGAATAGGACCATTATTAATATGGTTTAAAGTATATTGAAATTAAAGCAACTTGGGAATGAATTTTAGGCTCAAGTAGTCATACAACAATCTACACTAAAAGAGTAGTTTTGTATTTGACTCCAAAGGAAGCATGGTCAAGGAACAAACCTAGTCCTACACAAATGAGAATATTTGAATGCATTTTATATGCACATGTCCCTAAATAAAAGAGGAAGAAATTAAATGACACTAAGTGTATTTTATTGGGTATATCATGGAAATAAGAAGTTATAGGTCTTTCGATCCCTAAGAGAAGTAAATTATTATACGTAGAGATGTTATGTTTGATGGCCAAGGAATTTATCAACTAGAACATGTTGAGATTGAATTAGCAACGATGAAGTGGTAATTGGTGATGGATCTAGTTGCACAGAGAGGCGCTCTCCAGCCCACTATGGAAGATATGTTGTAATGTCCTATACTACCCTACCCTGTCCTATCTTATAAACATTTTGACTTGTTAAATTGCATAAAAAAATTAAATTAAAAACATAAAATAAAATAAACTAATAATTAAACATTATCAGTCTATGGATTTTCACAACCCATGTTTTTTCCCCTCGTATTATTTGGCCCTCAACACGAGATATGATTATCCTTATCCTTATCGAAAAGCACCTCCCATAAGGACTAAGAAGAAACATTGGGCGAAATACAAGCAACATTTTCAATTTGTTCATGTTTCTCCATAGCTCTCATACCATTTTTTCATTCTACTTGTTATGTAAAGAGTCATCAACATTTCATTCAAGGTGAAAATCTATGAGCTTACATTCCTCTTGCATCAAAAATGATGCATATACATTTCAGAATCATAGTGACAAACCGTCATAAGAGAAGTCATGAGGATAATTAAGGCTTTACTTTCAGATAATGTGAAAAAATCAATAGCAACTCTCGAGATGTTGCCAAATTTTAGAGAAATGAAGATAGTTTTAACACTTTATATATTTATTTATATTTAAAGTGTTCATGAAATTTTAAATATATAGAGATATTTTTCGTGTTCCTATATAGGTTTAGCAAAAATTTGAAAATTTTGGAGATAGCGTAGCTCCTTTTTTAAACATGTTTTTCCTTATGGGAAAGAAATGAAATATTTGTAACCGGTTTTATTTTTTTAATATCTTTACTAGATTTTGAAGAAGTGGAAACATATTGGCTACAGGTTTTACATAGTTTGCATAATCACGAAGAAGTGGAGTTGTACAATTATCTATAGTTTTTACTAGATTTTGAAGAAGTGGAAACATATTGGGTAGAGGTTTTACATAGTTTCCCTAATTATGAAGAAGTGGAATTGTGAAGTTACCTTTAGGAGTCATTTTACAAATTTTGTTTTTGTGATTATAGTGATTATGTTTACGATGATTTTAAATGTTTTATTTAAAATAAATGTAATTTATTCAAATTTAAAATTTTAATAGTTTGTAAAATTACTATTTTATAATCTAAATTGTATTTTCAAATCTAAAAATAAATATAATATGTTAAAATAAAAAATAAAAATAAAATATTTAAAAAGTTAACCATTTAAATTTACAATAAATTGTTAAAATTTTCACAATATTTCAAATGATGTTGGTTGAAAAGTTTATTTTAAAAAAAGAAGTCATAGTGATAAAGGTGGTTTTTATTTTTAGATAAAGTGAAAAAAATCTACAACTCTCTAAACTTTGGCCAAATTTTGAAGAAATAATAGATAATTCTAAAGCTTTATTATTTATTTATATATTTAAAGTTTTCTCCAAATTTTAAATAAAACATATATATTTTTTTTTGTGTTCTTATACAAGTTTAGCCAAAATTTGAAAAAGTTGGAGATATGCATAGCCCCTTTTTGTAATAGATTTTCCCTTATGGGAGAGAAATAAAAATATTTGTTACGAGTTTTATTTTTTTAATAGTTTTTACCAGATTTTGAAGAAGTAGAAACATATTTGGTAGAGGTTTTACATAGTTTCCTTAATCCTGAAGGAGTGAAGTTGTGGAGTTATCTTTAAGAGTCATTTTACAGATTTTATTTTAGTGATTATAGCGATTTTGTTTAAGAAGAATTTAAATTTTCTATTTTAATTTTTTTGTTAATATTATTCCAAATTCAAATTTATAGTTTGTAAACTATCATTTTTTATCATTTAAATTGTATTTTAAATTTAAAAATATAAATAAATAAATAAATAAAAAGTTTAACCATTTAAATTTACAATAAATTGTTAATTTTTGGAATATTACAAATGACGTTGGTTTATATATATATAATATATATATATTATATATATATATATATATATATAATATATATATATATATATATATATATATAATATATATATAATATAATATATATATATATTGTGAGTTTTGAGATGACAAGCATGCATAACCTATAGCTTGAGTAGTTGTGACTTAGAGGCATCTAAGATGTCAAAATCACCTAGGGATTGCACCTGGCTTGGGCCATACCAACCCTTAGCATGACTAGATTTTTGCGTATGAAGTTTCGATCCGATGAACTTTACACCATCAAGTGCCTAAACAGAACACCCTATCACTGTCTATTCTACATCCTATGGTTCGATTGAAAAATATATTTAGAATTACTTATCTGCATCGAATTGT
The DNA here is from genome assembly GCA_000404065.3 of Pinus taeda. Taxonomy (NCBI): domain Eukaryota; kingdom Viridiplantae; phylum Streptophyta; class Pinopsida; order Pinales; family Pinaceae; genus Pinus; species Pinus taeda. Next base: position 44,548 of record APFE030161120.1, read on the forward strand.
TTAATATAAAAAATAAAATATTAAATATTTCTCATTAATTTCTTACTTTCTTAAAATTAGTAAAGCATATAAACCTTAATGAACATTAAGCAACAATATTACATTTCAATATTTTCAAAAATGGTTGCACATATAGTAACCTCTTTTAGAAGAAATAATGATTATTATATTTTTCCATCTTTAGTTTACTCTACCATCCCAATTTATTTTGTTCCATCTGTAAGGTAAAATAAATATAAATTTGAACCTTGAGAGCCTTGTTATCATTGTTATGATCGTTTTATTAAACCTCCATTATTGTTGTAACTTACTATTCACAAAAAGTTAAATGATGCCTCAAACAAGTGAAACTAACATCTATAGTGCCCCTTCTTTTCCATGTCAATGCCTTTTTTTAATATTGTTTAGAGTAATTGAGATGTTCCTCTCAAATGAGCTATTTTGTTATTATTTTATTGTTTCAAATTAATATTGATTAAGAATCTGTTTTTATAGAAAGAAACAAATCAATGATTTAAGTTTATTAAAATTTTCAAATCATATTAATAGAAATTAAATTAACTAGTCTAGAACCATCTTAACTCAGAATGTACCAAGTGTTGAGAGGGATCAAAAATATTTTCACTCTAAAAGAGGTTCACACCTCAAGAGATTTGGTTTCTCTTGGCGCTCAGTGGATCCGAAGTTAAGATGGATCTAAGCTGGTTCTAAATCAATTAAAGCAAATGAAGACAGGAAGAAGCCTAAGTGGCTTATTAAAAGTCATTTAGAAAGTAATACATTAGATATAAACTTCAAGATAATACTTACTATATCATAAAGTTGCATTGTGATTTTTTCTCTTATGACATATTGAATGAAGATGGATGAGCCACAAAGTTATGTAGAAGCATCAAGAAAGAACAATAAAAAAAAAGCTATGGAAGTAGAATTTAATTCCTTGGTGAGAAATAATACATAAGACTTTGGTTAGTTTACCCAAAAGAAAGCATATAATAGGTATTTAATCAATGCATAATAATAATTTAAATATATAGTATAGTTTATAAACATAAAGATTATTTAGTTCCAAAAGGTTATAGAAAAAAATAAGGATTTGATTATACAAAAACCTTCAAATTAGTGGCAAAGTTGGACTAAATTAGGATAGCACTCGCATTAATTGCATAGTAAAAGTGGAAATGTTTTTCAGATGGATGTTAAATCAATATTTGCCAATGGTTATGTAGATAGAGAAATTATGTGGAACAACATAAAGGTTTTGAGATTCTAGGTAAAGAAGACTATGTTTACAGGTCAAATAAGGCCTTGTTTGGTCTTAAATAGGCACTAAGAACATGGTATTCTAGGATTGATAGATACTTTCAAGATCATGAACAACAATGTTACCAACTTAATGAGAACTCTAGCCCATGTTAGTGTCTTATATTATAGTAATCAAAGTCAAGATTAGTATTTTCATTCACTAGTACAAAATGAGAGATTAGTGACTACATGACTAAAAAAGTTAGTCGCCACAATTATTCAAGTGAATTACTACTAGATTTGAGCAATTTTGAGTGACCGAATTTAGTCTAGGGATCAAATATATGACTATAATTAAGTGACTCAACTAAAACGGACTAACTTAAATGACTAATTTAGTCTAGGACTAAAATATATGACTAGAGAATAAGTGAGAAAATTAAAAATGATTAGCATAAATTAAAAATGATTAACGCTTTACTTGTAAGGACACATTATCATATTTATACTTGTTCATGTTGGATTTGACATATCTAGGTAACATATCTATGACATAGTAAATACTCTTAAGTTTCACATGAGTACATGAATGCATGAAGCACCTTGATATTTAATCTCTTTAATAATTGTGAAAAGGGTTTACAAATCTGCATCATGGTCAAATTTTGTTCTTGATACATTTATTTCTTACATTTTTTTAACACATTTACATTTTAAACACACCCTTACACAAATCAATGCATGGGAACATGAAATGACTTGGCTCATAAGGATAAAAATTCACTATTTTTAATATTATCTTGATGGTTTACTTGCTTGCCTTTTTATAGATGTATGAACAGTTTCTAATTTGAAATGTCACATCTTAAAACACATTAACAAGATAGTGATAGAAGCCCAATAGTGCCATTATTGGTGCACTCTACACACAATTTAGACAATGCGCGCAATTCTTAAATATTTGATATTGACATGATATGGAATTTCTTATTGTTCATGGGTGCTTTAAAAGTTATATTGATCTCTAGTCTTAATGGAAATTTGTTCTAAATACATAGTGGTTAATGTGTTCACATGCTAATGGTATTGCTCATGGTTCATTAGTTGTAGTTACACACTTTGGAATGTTACAAATGCATCATTTAGGTCACAATTATACATTTACAAACTACCCAACTATAAATGGTGATAAATTGATGATAAATGGATGACATTTGAATGTTACAAATGTGTAAGTGGTCCACATTCAACTTTGTTGTCTTCATTGTCCTTAGTAACAACGAAAAGTTTGAATGTTCCTTTTATTTATCATTGCAAACGCATAACCCTTTGATGTCTGAAACATAGTTAATACTATTGGTGTATGGTCTCTTAATTATGGAATGGTCTCTTGATGATGATAACAAACTCTTAATCTCCAATGCTAATGAATATGATGAATGAATAATCTAATGCCTTACTTGTATACACACAATTTATGATTCATTTTCTATTTTTATTGTGACATTGTATATATGCTTCACTAGCATCTCATGTTATATGATTAATTGAGCAAGTTTTATTTTTCATTTTTCAAGTATAATTTTGTTGCATGAATAAGCATATTTTTATAATTAAAATCATTCAAAATTTGTTCATAATTCATGGTTTGTTTGAATATTCGCACACTTATCCCTAACCTTTTACTTTGAGAGCGAGTAGTGTCAAATCACTAGTCTTTGTTAAGGAACCTTCCTTCATTACTCAATGACCTAGCTTAGCTTGATCTTTATGGATTCCCCCCTTAAACAAGGATATCCTTCACTGTAGTCTAAAGAGTGAGAGAAAGCCACGAATGTGACATTGGGTGGCTTACTTGAGAGTTGTCTTTTAGGCATTCTAGGTGGGGTTAAGACTTTTTTTTTCTATGAGAGTGTTTGAGTGACGACATAATTTAGAAAATGCTTACAAGGAAATTAGTTTACCTTATTGCCATCACTTAAACTACCTCCAATAAAATCATGAGATTTTAATAACATCTAATTTTGATAAATCATTAATTCAATAAGATTAAAATAATAATAATAATAATAATATTGTTATTTTTTGAATATGGGAAAATAAACAACTATAGCGAGCTTGTACTTACGTGATAGCGATCAATCCTATCCACTACCACAATCACCTCCAAGTATACCCACATTACCTCACACATGGTCCACTAAGCTAATCTAAGTTTAAACCAATAATATTATAAAAAATGCCTTAACAACCCATTCCATCATCAACTAATCCACAACATGGAGAAAGTTAAAACTAACTTTTAATATTAAAAAATATAGCCATTTTATTTTATTTGAAAATAAATTTTAACACAATCACCTCCAATTATACCCACATTATCTCACACGTGGTACACTAAGCTAATATAAGTTTAAACCAATAACATCATAAAAAATGCCTTAACAACCATGGAGCAAATTAATACTAACTTTTAATATTAAAAAATATAGCCATTTTATTTTATTTGAAAATCAATTTTAACACAATCACCACCAAGTATACCCACATTCCCTCACGCGTGGTACACTAAGCTAATCTAAGTTTAACCAATAACATTATAAAAAATGCCTTAACAACCCATTCCATCATCAACTAATCCACACCATGGAGCAAATTAAAACTAACTATTAATATTAAAAAATATAGCCATTTTATTTTATTTGAAATTCAATTTTAACATAATCACCTCCAAGTATACCCACATTACCTCACACGTGGTACACTAAGCTAATCTAAGTTTAAACCAATAACATTATAAAAAATGCCTTAACAACCCATTACTAATCCATACCATGGAGCAAATTAAAACTAACTTTTAATATTAAAAAATATAGCCATTTTATTTTATTTGAAAATCAATTTTAATATTTGATTTTAGGAAACTTGGTAAAATAAAATTTAATGTGAAAAGTGTAAGCAAATAAAATTTAGTGCGTGAAATGCTATGAAAATAATTTATTATAATCCACTAGCCTATTATAAACTATTTAGGCTCGTGAACCCAAATCAGCTCAAATAAAATTAATTTGCAAGTGAGAGTAGTATAAATAAATATTTCACTAAATTGTTATAAGATGCTACGTGTAAAAATTGGCATTTAGATTATGGAAAGAAATGAACAGGGGCTCATATGAAACAAACAAAGGCTTCAGGTTGGCTTTATTGCAACACATGCATGTTAGATCTCTCTAATTTACATAATTTTTCCAACCATCTTCTCACGCTTGCCCAAATCTAAATTGTTGAGATTCCAAGGTGTTTTTCACTCTTTTTTTTTTCTTTTTAGCAATTCAATTTTCTTGCTTTATTTTTTAGTTCTTCATCTACTTTTATTTTCTCATCAAATTTTTTGTTCTTATTGGGAAGGTTTTCCTGCCATGGTATAATTGTGTAGAATGAAATTTAATCGATTACAAAGGAAAAAAATTATTAAAATGTAGAGGCCGTAAATTTGGTGTTTGGGGTGCTTTGGTCGTAAACTCTAGGGGTTATAGATCATAGATCTTTCTGTGATAATTGCCATTGTTTTAGAACTTGGCACTGTTTCTGGGATGGTAGCATTGATCCAGATCTCCTTAGTGAGGGGAAGGAAAAAAATGACTATTGTAAGGCCAAGGAAAAAAATGACTAAAACGTAAAGGCGATAAATTTGGGGTTTGGGGTGCTTTGGTGGTAAACTCTAGGGGTTATAGATTGTAGATCCTTCCATGATAATTGGAATTGTTTTACAGCTTGGCACTGTTTTTGGGATGGTAGCATTGACCTAGATCTCCTTGGTGAGGCTAGATTTTCAGTGGATCTGCTCCACATTGTTCTATGCTATTTTCATTAAGTTGTGTCACCATAATTGTGCCCACTCCTCCCAACAGAGTGTAGGGAAGCAACCTCTTTTCTACTAGTTGGGTGCAGTTACTGCTTGATCTTATTGGGAGAGGGTTGGTGCCAAGTGGGTGAAATACGATGCATAGCAGCGGAGGAAGATTGATGAAAATGTGAGGCAGGAGATTATTAATCACAGATCTCTGTGACATCCCAAAATAATTCACTTCAAGGACTTATTGCTGACTCTCACCCATCTAGTTATACTCATGGAATACGCAACAGGTGGGGAGCTATTTGAGCGCATCTGCCAAGTAGGACGTTTCAACGAGGATGAGGTTTATTCCTCTCTCCGTGTGTATACGCCCAATCCCTTAGCAATAAGGAGTACGTTGAACATTAATGTGGAGAATGAGGAAGGTGGAGAAACTGCAGTTCTAGCTTGGACTTGCAAAGCATAAGCCAGTGTTTAATATTTTGTGAGTAAGTCTAGATTCCACCCATTTTTCTAAAACACCATTGTGTTTCAATCCACTTTATATGCATTTCTTTAATAAATTTAGTTTTTTCTCCTTACATGGTTTCAATCCAATTTATATGCATTTCTTTAATAAATTTCATTTTTTATCCTTACAAATTACGAGCTTGTTTACAACTCAGATCTTGGATATATATGGATCTAAGCATTTCTTCCCTATAATTTCTAAATATTATTTCTCATTTGATAAACCTTTTATATAGTGCTTTTACAAATAAAATGTCCAACATCAAAAATGTTTTAGCCATCTAGAGATATCCAAATATCCATAGAATTAAACATGTTTCATAGCAGGCACGCCCTAGCCTCTGGAACTTCCAAGTCTCCGCGATCGTGCTTTTCAAATAAACTAGTTTTTATTATTTTTAACCGCTTTCCCCATTATCAGTTCTTATTCATCATGCTTTTCAAAGAAACTAGTTTTTATTATTTTTAACCGCCTTCCCCATTATCAGTTATTATTCAAAATCTCTTGAACTTTCCAATCTCCCTAGAGTGTGATTTTCAAAGAAACTAGTTTTTATTATTTTTAAAAGCCTTCAGCATTATGAGTGAGTCCTTATTGAGAATCTGGGTATTCTTTGAGTGATCATTTTATTTTTATCCCCAACTCCCAGACATTTGGATTTATGTAGGTTGGTCATTTTATTTTTATCCGGAACTCCCAGACATTTGGGTATTCTTTGAGTGATCATTTTAATTTTATCCCGAACTCCTACACATTTGAACTTATGTAGATTGATTATTTTATTTTTATGCCAATTTCCCCTACATTTGGGCTTATGTAGATTATGCATTTTAATAAACTTTACCTTTTTTTTTCACTAAAATTCCACTTAGACTCCCAAACACATATATCACCTATATTTCAATAAAGATTAAGAATATTTATGGGTAATGTATAAAGTTTTAGGTAAAAAAATAATGTATTTATGTAAACCTTTTAAATTTAAATTTGTATTATTTATACTTGTTACTATTTATCCATTTATTACTATTATTATTTAGTTACTATTTATTACTTATTATTATTATTATTTACTTTTTAATGTATTATTATTTATATGTTAGAGCTCTCTACAACCCAGTATGTGGTAGATCTACATAAAAATGTAAATGTAGATGTGAATATTTAACATTTTTAATCTAATGTTAGTCCTATTTAGAAATCAACCTAATTATTATTATATATAAACACAATATAAATTTAAAATATCAATAGGTTTATGAACACTCAAAAGATAGGTATGGTAAATAAATAAAGATATAAATAAAGTGGAGGTATGTTAAATAAATAAAACCTCTTTTATACTTACTCCAAAGGTATGGTAAATAAGTAAAACCTATTTTTGTATTTAGTCCATAAACCTCTTTATATTAGGAAGACTCAAAATAGATATTTTATTTAGATGAAGCATATGGGCCAAATATTATTTTAATACCATGGGCCAAATACCATATTTATAAAAGAGGTATGGTAAATTAATAAAAATATAAATAAACGAGAGGTATGGTAAATAAATAAAACATTTTTTTTATATTTACTCCATAATTCACTTTATATTAATGAAGACTCAAAAAAGAGGTTTTATTTAGGTGAACCCTATGGGCCAAATACCATGTAGCCTATGTAAAAGGGGAATTAAACCAGCGTAGATCCATCTTTACTTTGGATATACTATGTGTATAGAGTGAAAATTTATTTGATGTTTGGTAGATCCAAAGTAAAGATGGATCTATGCCAGTTTACTTATTACTATTTATTTTTACTTATTTTCTATCTTTAAATTTTAAAACATGCGGTGTAAATTACATATTTATTTATTTTTTATTTTAAAATTTTAAAAATATGTTGTATAAATTACATACTTCACATTGATTACATCTTCAAATATTTATGCATGCTTCATAAATTGTATCTTTCAATTATATTATAGTTGTCATTTAAAGCCATAATATACATGCACTCATTTGAGGCTAATGATGGATGATTGTAATGAAAACTTTGAAGGTTATGATTTTAATTTAAAATTGGGTCATTATATAAGGAGAATTATTTTTGTGATGAAAGATGTGAGGCTAATCATATTGATTATAGTCCACGATATTAGGATCTTAAATTAGAAATTTGCGGGATATGATGAGCATTTCCTTAAAATTCATTATGCAAGATGGACCTTAATATTTGACTATAGGAGTTATGGTTAAATTCTGATCTCTATTGACTTTATGACATCAAGTTGTCTATGATTATCAATGCAGGAAACATGTACCAAGAATGAGAATGAGAAATTCGAGCAAAATCTCAATGTCATTGCCACATTAATTGGTTTGACCATGAATATTAAGTTGCATGCATGCTTGCAGAAGCTCCATTCTCACTACACTTAAGATTTGGGATCAAGGGTCATGTCTAGTAAGAGGGTAGTAGATGTGCATGATTTCATGGAATAAGGAAATGCATGCACCAATGAGAAAGATATGTTGATACATGACATCCTTTCAATTGTTGTGGCCAAAGAAAATTCTATGGCAAGAAACAATGCTCCATTATTCTTTTTTATCATCTCTTGTTTGTGAGTTAGCATGCTTCTATTGTGCCATTTCATTATGCCTATTCCATGTAAATATTAAGTTGATTTATTTTTACATTTGATTTCCAATATATTCAACAATTGAATATATTTGTTTCCCCCGTGTAGGTTGGATGATGGGACGACACACTCAAAAATAGGGGCAATGTAAAAGCAACACTCCCAAGAGCAAGAGGCTGAAAATAACATTTTCTTATTTTAATTCAATGGCTGGAACTACAAGTTACTTTTTTACCCGATATTTCGAATGCATGTTGAAAGGGTCCGAGAGAAATAATTATGGCAATCTTCAAAAAGATCTTAAATCATGCTTGGGTTGGTACTTTGTCCTTCCTTTAATTCTTAAAAACAATCTTATTATTGGTAACATATTGTATGTTCAATGGTATTAGTGTCCATATGCATTTCACTATTAATTTCTTAGTCTGTTTATTGAAACTGTACCTAATTTTCCATTTAAAGAGTGTAATATGTTGTTGAACTTTACTAAAGACAAGTGGAATATTGCAGATAGTCCTAAAAGGAGTATACAAAATTTTGCTAAGCTCTGACACAAATATTGGGAGAGTTTGTGCAACTAAGGATTTGTTTTGCAAGTTGTTTGCGATGAGTGCTATATCTTGTTTCAATTATTTTTTAAGTGACAAAATTAAAAATGATTTGAGCATAGGTTGTCCATCGATGTTTTTAATGTCGTGATTCTTCCACCTCATGGTTATTTTGGGCAAGCAAATGTTTTAGGAATGTGTCGCAATACATCGATTGATATGTAAACAATTTTTTTATAATTTCAATTACCATTCCATGATATCCTCTCTTTATTGTTTGATTATATTTTAAGCGTCACTTTTGATTTTTCTTCATATTTTAACTATGAAATTGAAAATACTTGGTATCATGTCCATTTAAACAACAACTAAAGCTTGAAGATGTTGCAAATAAAACAACAAGGATTAGACATCACATCTTAGATTATTTGTTTTCAAATGTTATTTATAGCTTGAGATTTTTAGAATGTAACTTAGTTAGTATGATTGTGCCTAAGCTTTCCATGAAGGTTTAATACTAAGTTACTAAGGTGCTATTTTTTATAGTGACATTTTTTTTTTTTTTTTTTTTTTTTTTTACAGGTTATCTAACCATATAGTGGCCACTGTTGCTCAACGAAAGAAATCTTGTTCGAGCTTCTTGCTTTTATGGGGGGAAATGACTTTCACATTGTTGATATTGAGGTATATGTCATATAAATCTTTTATACTCTACTTTATTTTATATTATAGTGTTCATCGTATTTCATGTATTACACTCTGCACTATATCTTCTTTTGTTATCAAAAAAAAAACTCAATATTCATGGTCAACAACAGGATTTGAAGAAAGAGGAAAACAATAACTCGGGCAAAAAATGAAAAAAGAGAGAAAGGAGAACCAGTCTAGTGATACCCTTAAATCCAATATCCCTCATAAGACACACACATAGATATTGATGGTAAAGTCTTCAAAGTTGGTGAATTCACTTGCAATTCTTTGGCAACATAATGAAAATATTTTGTAGTGATGAAACAACATTTCATGTGTAAATTGTAGTCTAGCCAATATTAAGTTGTAAACTCATTTTGTAATACGTAACATTTCATACAATATAATTTATGTGGTTGAAATTATTTATAGTTGCACTTGATATTGTTTAGTATTGTAATTAACATATGTAACAACATTTTCATATTAGATGAACCAGTGCACATTGTATAGCATATTTTTAATTTATTCGCAAAATCATACTATGTAATTTATGTTGATTAATAATGAGCACATAAAATCAATTGAAAACTACTAAATTAGTAGTTTATATTGATTAATGATGAACACAAACAAAATGAATATATAATTAAATTAGCCCTTTACAATAATTATTAATGAAATAAATAAAATGAATATAAACTACTAAATTAGTCATTTATATAATGAATATGAAACAACTCAAAAAAGATAAATGAGTACTACAAATGATAAATTTATGATTACAAATGAAAACTAAATTTTTCATATATACGACTATTAGTAGCTAATTTACAATATCTTATAACACGATCAAAATTTAGTCATATTTCTTTGGTCATTAATTGGTTTCAAACGATGACTAAAATTTACATACATATGACTATTAGTAGCTAATTTACAGTATCTTATAACACAACCAACATTTTGGTCATTAATTGGTTTTTTCGAGTGACCATATAGTAATATATTTTGTTGTATATTTGATGACTCATTAATTGTGGAAATTAATGACTAAATCAATGACTAAATTAAAGACCAAATTTATGACTAAATATACTACTAGACAATGAAATTGAGACAACCAATTAATGACTAAGCTAAAAATGACTAAAAGTTGGTTGTGTTATAAGATACTGTAAATTAGCTACTACTGATCACCAACTGAAAAATGGTCGTTTATATGCAAATTTTAGTTATTTTTTTAGTAACTAATTAGACATTTTGTATTAGTGATTATTGTTGTTAATATGTAAAGTTTTGTTATGATCTCTTAGAGATCAAGTTATTAGTATTTTAAGAGAAATGTGAGATCATGTGATTAGTTTGAGTCTAAGTTAGAGTTATGTCAAACATGTTTCAAGTGAAGATGGAAATAATCATTGATTTCCTAAGGTCTACATTTAGTAAGTATAGGAAAATGTGTCATACTTAGTCATGAGTGAAGATAATAACGGGTTTGGCTTTTCATCATTGATTCGAGTTTAGTGGTGTCTTGTCAAGTCAATTGCCAGGTCAAATAAAATATTTCAATCGTAATATTACCAGTGCAAGTTGATGCCGCGCTATTTTTTTTTTTTTGAAAAAATCGGTTGCTATTATAAATCTGAAAAAAAGAGGGAGACTGAGCTCCTGAAATAGATGCTGAGGTGCCAAGAAGAGCTAGGGAAGAAGGAGTTACAACTTAAACAAAATTCCTCCTTAATCTTGCCTTTTGGGCTTCTAAAAACCAAATACCAAAGGTAAATCCTAACAAACTGCAGTAGTAAATAACAAGATTTACAAAGCATATCAATCTATATTACTGTGGTTGATGTGTCGAGCAGTGGACTCTTCAGGTTTGTCATCGGCGCCAACTTGCTTCAAGCTTGACGAACTTGCTGGAGCTGCATTTTTCTTTTCTGTTGTTCCTTTTCTGATGTATTTTCTGCTGTTCCTTTTCTACTGTTCCATTTTTTCTACTGTTCCTTTTTTGTTGCTCCTTCGGGAAAAAGGAACAACAGAAACCAAAGGTATATTGGATGAGCTGAGATGTTGTTTGGATCCAGGAGGTCTCTTCATTATGGTATATGCTGAAATGATTCCATGCCATTGCAGATAAGGAAACCCAGTGATCTGGCACAAGCATTGTTGGCTTGACTGTCAGCAATTTTATTGAGCGATCGAAAAACATGATAACAACGCACATCTTTCATGGTGTGTCCTAAAATTTGGCACCGTCTGATAATCTGTTGAAGGAGAGCATTGGGAAGATCCCTGTTCTGAACCATTGCATTGACGACTATCACCGAGTCTCCCAATATCGTGACTGTGTCTATACCAAGCTTCCCAAGTTGGATAAGACCTTGGTAAAGGGCCAAGGCTTCTGCTCTGTTATTGGAAGTGTGGCCAAGACCCCACTCGTATGAGAGTATGTTATCCCCATTAGCATTAAAAATAACTCCTCCTACCCCTGCTGCCACGGGATTCGAGTTTGAGGCCCCATCAAAACAGAGATAATGAATATTGTTGTTTTGAAGCCAACCTACAAATTCTTCCTCTTTTAGCCTGATCTTCCAGTTAGGGGAAACATTGTTGTTTATGTTGTTAGTAGCGTTTCCCTTCTGATTGCTGGTGTTTTGGTCTAACAGGTGTCCAATGAAAATGTGTTCTTCTATGCTGAGTTCACTGACATTTATACTTCTTGAATTCTTAACTGAGACGATCTCAAGGGCAAGACTCCTTGCCTTGGTGCAAAGGCTTCTAACAGTCGAGTCATTATCCTTAAAAACCTGCCGATTTCGTGCCAGCCAAATATTCCATAGCATATTGTGTGGAAGAATGTCCCAGACTCTCTTCACTGCATTATTTTTCCTGTGCTGCCAGGGGTAGTTTTTTTTCCATTTGTAAAGAATTTCTCCTATGGTGTTTTGGATGTTCCATGGGATTTGATTGTTACGAGACAAGTTCCTCCAGCAGTTGATGGCAAAAGGGCATTCAATAAAGAGATGATGTATTGATTCTTCAGCAGCTAAGTAGTTAGGACAATGAGAGGAGCCATTAATTCCCCTCTTTTGCAAATTTTCAGCCGTGAGGATTTTCCCTTTGAGGAGGGTCCAGAGAAAAAACTTGATTTTTGGAATTGCCTCGGATTTCAAAACCACCTTCTAGTGGTGCCAACTTGGCATGGGGTAGCTGATGTTGCAAATATAATGGTGAGCAGCTTGGATGGTGTAAGAGGATCCGGATGGGTCCCAACAAAACCCATCAAGATCATTTTTTTTTACAGGGGCTATACTGTGCAAATGGGATTGAAGGATAGAAAGACTTGCGTTAAGACTATTAGGTATGGTTGGGAAGGCCCAACCTGACCAAAGAAGGGTGTAAGGATCTCATTGGGAGATCTGGTCTAGGTAATGAATGCCTGTCCTTTCAAAAAGGAAAGGATAGGGTGGACTCCCCCATGTCTGTTTATTGGTTGTTGACCCATGATTCTGTCTGCTCCAATATTGATGCTTGCACCTCCCTTGGGGATTTTTGAAGTATTTTGAGCGATTAGTGGAATTGCTCTCTTGCATAATCGCCTAATTTTGGAGGATTCCCTATTGGGAATATCTCGATCAGGAAGTCGTTGTCTAGGAAAATTGAGGTATTTAATTTCCAGAACTTTTTTCCACCATGCTGGGAGTCCAGTAATGAGTCTCCAGACAATTTTTCCTCCAAAGGCTAAATTGAGAAATTTAGGAGATCTAATTCCAAGACCTCCTCGATCTTGGGGCTGGATCACCTGCTTCCAATTAATCAAGTTGAATTTCTTTTTATCATTTTCCCCCCCCTGCCATAAGAATTGGTGAAGGACGATTTCCATTTTGTTGTGGAAGGAGGTCAGAGCTTGAAGAACAGAAAAATGATATAGGGGGAGAGAAGATACACCTGACTTAAGAAGAGTGAGGCGGCCAACTGGGTTGAGCCAAATAGATCCCCATTGCTACACTTTTATTTTCATTTTGTTGACTACTATGTCCCAAACTTCTGCTCTCAAAGGTCCAACACTTACAGGCATGCCCAAGTAAGAGAAGTGAATCCAATCATACTTTCATGTGACTCCAAAGATGTTGGCGATATTGTGAAGCACCTGTACTGTTGTGTTCCAGCCATATATGCAGCTTTTCAAATTATTTACCATTCCACCAGAGTAGCTCATGTATTTGTCAAGGAGAGATTTGAAATGCTTGGCTAATGTGGTGGAGACCCCTCCAATCAGTAGGGTGTCATCGGAAAATTATGAATGATTTATGTTCTTAACCCCCTCCCCAAATTTTATTCATGTGATTAAGCTAACCTTCCAGTTGAAGTCCAACGCTCTGCTAAAGGATTCAACCATTAGAATGAAGAGATAAGGTGAGAGGGGGAAACCTTGTCAGAGGCCTCTGGAGGATTGGAAAGCTTCTCTAGGTCTGCCATTTACAAGAGGGGAGATCCATGGCCCTGAAATGCAGGCTCGAATGAGGTTGAGAAAGCGGTCATCAAATCCCATCTTCTTCAAAGCTACCAAGAGGAAGGAGTGTCTCACTCTATCAAATGCATTGGCCAGATCAAGCTTGAGGATAAACCCTTTCTCATTTATGGTTTGACTCGAATGGATGGCTTCTTCCACAAGTAAAATGGAATCAATTATTTGTCTGTTGGCTAAGAATCCCCCTTGATTTTCAAAAATGAGAGAAGGGAGAAAAGGCTTTAGGCAGGTAGCAATTATTTTTGTCAAGATTTTATAGGAGAAGTTACAGAGTGATATGGACCTGAAACGAGCAAAGGAAGATGGCCTGTTTTCTTTGGGGATGAGTACTATATGAGTAGCATTGGTATATCCTCCTATTTTGCCTTTTCGTTGGATCCAATTGAGCATTTTTGTCAAGTCCTTTTTAATAATTCCCTAGAATGCTCGATAAAAGCAGATGGGAAATCCATCCAATCTCGGGGCTTTATCAGGTTGAAGAGTCCAGATTGATCTCCTGATTTCCTCCTCATCTATCTCCTTACTTAAAATGTCATTCATTTCCCTTCTTATCCCTGTTGGGAGATGCTGCAATAAGTCTGTATAATCCTCTGCTTCCTTTGTTTCAGTTAGCAGGTCTCGATAGTGATCTGTAGCAGCTCTTCGAATGGCTTCCTGAGTGCTTTGTCTATCACCTTCTGCATCTAGGATGGAGCTAACATTATTCCTTATCTTTTTGGCTATCGTTTTCTTGTGAAAAAAAGTTGAGTTCTTGTCACCCCCTTGTAAACATAATTGTCTCGACTTGAGCCTCCATTTCGTTTCCTCTTCTCTGTTAACTCAGTATAACTGTAAGTAGAGTTCATTTTCTTGCAATTTGTTCTCTTGGGAAAGGCCATTTTCCTCTATTGCTCTTTAGATACTCTCCAGATTGTTCTTAATTTCTTTTTTACCTTCTCTGGTTCTTGATACTTTGTTTTAGCCCATTCTTTGATGGCTTGTTTTTTTTTTTTCCATAGTTTTGTTTCCCAAATGAAACAGGGAGAGCCTTCCACGTGTTGGATCTAAGACCTGTATATAATTCCTGCAACTGCTGGTATATCATTCCAGAGATAATTGTATCTGAATGGGATGGGCCCAAGTGGCCTATGATTTTCCAGCGTTAGAGTTATTGGGAAGTGGTCGGAGGTAGAGCACGTTAGAATGTTAGCATATCCGATGGAGAAAGTAGAGAGAAGTGTAATATTGATGAGAATTCTGTCCAACCCCTCCATGATGTTACCAGCACCCATCCTGCAATTGTTCCAGGTGTATCTACGATGATTTTGAGGGACATCCATAAGATCATGCTCCTACATGATATTTTCCAACTGTATTCTATATGGATCAGGTGTAAAACTGCCTCCCCTTTTCTCATTGGCGTGGAGGATTAAATTAAAGTCACCTCCTAGAATAATGTTAGTGTTCTCTTCTACTTTCAGACTATCTTTTAGATCATGCCAACAACTATCCTTATTGTTGGGTTGTGTTATATTCTTTCCACGACTAACCTACGTAGTGAAACGGGGGGTTAGAGGGGGGCGGGTAGCCCCCCTCTACGGGGTCCAGGGCAGCGCCCTAGGAAAAACATTTTGGACCCTATATTAGGTTGGGCGAACCTACCTATGGTTTTCGGTCCATGGTTTTGGACGTGATGGTTTTCGGTCCATGGTATTGGATGCTTCGGCATGTATAAATATG
>APFE030161120.1:60591-72786 GCA_000404065.3 Pinus taeda
ATGCTCTCGCATTTTTATTTTTCCTGTGATTTAGAATTTGTATGCAGGTAATTTCTGTATGGGGTTAAAACCTACATTTGGTATCAGAGTTGTTTTGGCTTCAAAGGAGACGCCTTTGTTGCTAAGGGGTTTCGCTCAGGCCTGTGGTAGACCCTATTCAGTGGGAGATCTGCGAGATCGATTCTGGTGGTGAAAGAAGATGGTGAGTAGCGGAAAGATAGAGATTGAGAAGTTCAATGGTCAAATTTTTGAGTTGTGGAAACTCAAGATGGAGGATCTATTGGTGGATAAAGATCAGTGGATCGCAGTAGATCTGGGTACTAAACTAACGGGAGTGACCAATGAAGAATGGAAGAAGTTGGATCGGAAGGCAAAGAGCACAATATGATTGTGTGTCTCAGATTCAGTATTGTTGAATGTATCAGGGGAAGCTACGGCGAAATATTTGTGGGACAAGTTAGGGACTTTGTACCAATCTAAGTCTCTAGTGAATAAACGGTTCCTGCGGAAAAAGCTATATAACCTGAGGATGAAAGATGGAGACTCGGTGACAGAGAATTTGAATGCATTTAATACTGTGGTAAGTCAATTATCATCTGTTTATATTAAAATTTCAGATGAAGATAAGTGCATCAGTTTGTTGTGTTCTCTACCAAATTCATGGGATAGTCTGGTTATTGCAATAGGTAGCAATGCAACTGCTTTGCAGTTTGATGAAATAGTCTCAGCCTTGCTGACGGAGGAGATGAGACGGAAAAATATGGACAACCAGAATGGTGATGCCTTGTCTGTACGAGGACGGCCCCAGAATAGAAACAAAAATAAGTCATCGAGTGGGAGATCTAAATCTAGAGGGAGATCTAAATCTCCAGGAAAACCTACAAAGGTGGTGTGTTGGAAATGCGGAAAGGAAGGGCACTTCAAAAGGGAGTGTAAATCTAAAGCTCCTGATAAAGGAAAGGATCTGATGATGCTCCTTCTGCAGAGGCAAAAACCACCTCAGATGAAGGTGGGGATATGTACTTGGCTTCTTCAAGTACACATGTAGATCATGAGGCATGGTTGATTGACTCAGGTGCATCCTTTCACTTCACTCCCCATAGAGAGTGGTTCTGCAAGTATGAGAAATACGATGGTGTTGATGTCTTCTTAGGGGATGATAGGAAGGCTAGGATCGTTGGTCGCGGAAAAGTAAAGTTGAAGTTGCAAGGTGGAAGGGTTAGAACCCTTCTGGGTGTTCTGCATATTCCTGCGTTGGCCAGAAATCTGATTTCTGTAAGCAAGTTGGATGATGCAGGTGTAAAGACAGTGTTCCAGAAGGATACCTGCAAGATGGTTCGAGGAGCACTGGTATTGATGCGGGGAGTTCGGATTGGAACTCTGTACAAGCTGCAAGGTAGCACTGTTGTTGACGGGTGCAATAGTTCTATGGTTCCGGAAAATGGAGCAGAAAATCTAGTGGTCTCTGGAGAGAAGACCATGCTGTGGCATCAAAGGCTTGGACATATTGGAGAGAAGGGCCTTCGAATACTTCATGGTAAAGGTATGGTAGAAGGTATGAGTAATAGCTCTCTGGATTTTGATTTCTGTGAAAATTGTGTATATGGGAAGCAGAATCGGGTGAGTTTCCCCTCTGGTGGTAAGAGGACGAAACAGATATTAGAACTTGTGCATAGTGATGTGTTTGGACCTGTGAAAGTTCCATCACATGGATATATTTCCTTAAGAAAAAATCTGAAGTCTTTGAAAGGTTTAAAGAATTTAAGGCTTTGGTGGAAAATGAGACAGAGAAGAAGATAAAGGTGTTGAGGATAGATAATGGTGGAGAATTCCGCAACAAGGAATTTGAAGAATTCTGTAAGAAGTGTGGTATAGCACGACAAAAGACTACTCCATATACTCCTTAGTGTCTGTATCTCAAATTCTATGGGGAAAATGGGTTCCTTACCAAATACTAGCTGATATGGAGAGTATCCAGTTGTGTTCCTCCAAGCCGTGTATATGCCCACAAGCCCTTTGGCAGTCGAGTCATCCAGTCTCATTTGTGTGATGAGACTGTCTTCGTTAGAATAGATTCAATTACTTTGTTGGTACTCTCCACCTACCCATTCGCCTATGGGTGATACGGAGAGGTAATTCTATGAATAATGTGATGATACTTCAATGTAGCAACAATCTTGTGGCCTACAAATTGTGGCCCCCCATCAGTAATCACTTCTCTGGGTAAGCCATATCGTACAAAAATTTTGAAAAGAAAATTAATCACTGTTTCCTCTGTCACTCTTGGTAATGCTACTGCCTCCACCCATTTAGTGACGTATTATGTTGCAACCAATATAAATGATTTCTGGTTGGACGGTGGGTTGATCAACCCAATGTAATATAACTCGCATCACTCAAAGGGTTCTATCACCAGTTGTGGATGCAGGGGCATCTCATCAGATTGGCCAAGACGGCCCCTCCTTTGGCAACTATCACATGCCTAGACAAATTTCTTAGCATCCTTGAAAATCGCGGGCCAGTAGTAGCCCATGTGAAAAATTTTATGTCTAATTTTGCAGTCTGCAAAATGTCCACCTTAAGGTCCAATGTGGCAGGCTTTTAAGATATCATAAATTTTGTCTTCCTTGATACACCTACGGATGTGCATATCAGCCCTTGTGTGAAAAATGTATCCTCTGATCCAGGAGAATCGAGTGTTGCACTTTACTATTAATTTCCTTTCTCCGTGTGTCAGATGTTTGGGCAATTTTTCTACTACTAAATAATTTTCCACATCTGCATACCATGGTGTTTTGATGGCCATGGCAAATAGATGTTCATCCAGGAACTGGTCTTCTACTACCATTGCATCATCTGTTCTTGGTACTTAGGAGAGGAAATCTTCCACAAGGTTTTCCCTCCCTGGTCGATCCTTTATAGTTATGTCAAATTCCTACAAAATTAGTAATGAACGTGTCACTCTTCCATTTGTAATGGGTTTATTAGCTAAATATTTCATAGCAGAGTGATCAGTATACAGAACTATAGGGTATCCAGTTATATAGTGTCTGAATTTGTTAATAACATAAATAATAGCTAAAGACTCTTTCTCTGTTACTGTATAGTTCAACTCAACAAGAGTTAATTTTTTGCTAATGTAATATATAGCGTAGTGTTTCTTGTTGTCTTCTTGGCCAAGAACTAATTCAATGGTTGAATCTGACGTGTCTGATGAAATCTGGAATGGTATATCCCAATTCGGCCCCTTTAATACTGGTGTTGTTGATAGTAGTCGTTTCAATTCTATAAAGGCAATGTCACATTTGTCAGTCCATATCAAATGAACATCTCCTATTAGGGCATATAGTGGTGCAACAATTTGTGAGAAGTTCTTTATAAATCTACGATAATATCCTGCAAATCCTAGAAAAATATCTACCTCTGCTTAAGTGCAGGGAGTAGCTAGTATGAGGATTACCTATATTTTTGTTGGATCTACCTAAATTCTAGTTGTTGAAATGAAATGACCCAGGATCAGGTCCTCTGTCATCATCATATCACACTTCCTGTTGCTTAAGCATAGCCTAGTAGTGATACACTATTCCAGAACTCTCTCCGATGTCTGTATTGCCTGTTCAAAGTCATCTCCATAGGGTGTGAAATCGTCCATGTACACTTCCAATCCTTCATTTATCAAGTTTGCAAAAATACTAAGTATGGATCTTTGGAATGTAGCAGGTACGTTGCACAATCCAAAAGTTAATACCCTATTAGAAAATGTTCCCCACGTGCAGGTAAAAGTAGTTTTAACTTGGTCTTCAGGGGCAGCCTGAATTTGGTTGTAGCCATTGAAGCCATCCAAGAAAGAGAAGAATTTATTCCCTTCCAGTGTATCTAAGACCTGATCGATGAATGGAAGGAGGAAATGGTCTTTTTACATTGGTTTGTTGAGTTTTCTCTAGTCAATGCATATCCACCACTTCCCATTCTTTTTGGGGACCATTACTAATGGAGAAAGCCATTTACTGTAATATATAGGATAGATAAAATTCACATATAATAGTTTTTGAAGTTCTTCTTTAACAATATCCTTTAGGTGAGGATTTAATCTATGCTTAGGTTGTTGAATGGGCCTTGCATCATTTTCAGTGTAAATGTGGTGCATACATATCTGAGGGTCAATCCCTTTCATGTCTAGGTAATCCCAAGCAAATTCTCCTTTATATTTCCTAAGGACTTGAATAAGTTTATGTTGTTGGTCATCATTCAGGTTATTGTTAATGATTAGGATCTTCCCTAGCTCAATTTCAATAGGTTTTCTATTATAGATAGTAGTTGTTTGTATTGGTTGGTCATTGATATGTATTAGGGAATCTTCTTTAATTTCATTGTCAAGGAGTGCTTTAATCATGTGACATTTCAAACTAGACACTGTAGCAGGATGATTGATAAAAGTATTAATGACATCATCTTCTATTTGGTTTTTAAATTCAAGGGCATCTGCCACAGTCAATGGTGACCAAATACTTTCTGTTAAATTTGTTACAGGTTGCTTCCTAGTTTTTACAATGGTTAGGATTGGTTGAGTAGGAGGGTATAAGGCTAGATTCTTCTCACCATTCCCTTTGGTTATGGTCATACTGCCTGTCCAGCAACTGATATAAGCTTCGGCATTTGCTAACCAAGGCCTTCCTAAAATTAAAGGATGTCCATCTAGCCAGTTCCTAGGGTTAATAATCAAAAAAGCTATTGGATATTCCCAAGTGTCTACAAAAACCATCACACTCGGTAATGTTCCTTCTGGACTAATGCCTGAGCAGTCAACAAGTTCCATCAAAGGTAGTTGTTGGTTCCAAGGCTGTGATGCCAAGTATTTCAGAAGTTGTTGTTGTGAGAATGTTAATGGCTACCCCTAAATCGACTAAAGCATTGGGAAAGGAGCAACCATTTATTTGTACTGTGACAATGGGGTTTCCCAAGTCTTCATATTTTACAAGTGTCTATTTGCCTAGTAATAAATCAGACAAAGTCTCGACAACATGGACAATTGGGGTTATTTTTGTTTGCCTCATAGACTTCTTTATACACAACTCTTTAATAGTTTTGGCATATATTGGAATGTCTTGAATAGCCTGGAGGAGGGGTATTTTTATACACATATTCTTGAGTTCACCCTGAAGATCAAAGTCGGGGTGTTCAATTGGGCATGGTATCATCAGTATTTCTGGGAATGGTGGGGAAGTAGTTATGATCTGTTCGAGACTTTTCTGCCTCTATCTTCCCCTTGTCGATCGTTTACAGTCAAAGGCTTATTTGGGTGTCGTTTTTGAGGTTACAGATTTTTATCCTTGTCTGGAGCGATTATGCGTCTAGATCTTAACTTGAATTCATTACACTCTCTCAATTCTGCTTTAGGGTCCAGCCACTCAATGATTTGTACTGACTGGATTGGTCTGTCGTTGGGATTTGGGTTGGGTTGGGCTGGGAGTTGTGGTTGTATATTAGATTGAGGATTCTGCTGCAACGTCTAAGGTGCTAGTAAAGTAGGTTGAGACAGAGGAATTGTCCCCATAGATTGGTCGTGGATCTTTGCCAATTTGATTGCCAGTTCTGATTTTGTGAGGTGGAAGGGGACCATTGAGATGAATAGGGATTGTTCTGCCAGAATCGTGGAGGGTAAGAAGGATTTGAAAAATTATTATTTTGATTTGACTATTTGGGCCATGGTGGCATATAAAATGTTTGAGGTGGCCAAGTAGAAAAGGGTGGCTGGTTTTTCCATGTTGCCCCTGAATATTGCTGAGAATTATATTGCGAGAGAGGAAAGAAAGAAGATGGATCAGTAGGCATACCTATCTGACGTGCTTTCCATTAACGATGTTGGTTCAACAGATATATTGGTTCCACTTCTTCTTCTTCGTCCCTGAAAACTGCTTCTAATCCTGGGAGCGATGGGCACCTTTCTGTGTGTTGGGTTGTGTTATATTCTTTCCACAACTAGCCCACATAGTTAACTGGGGGGTTAGAGGGGGCCAGTGCCCCCCCTTCGTTGCACCGATTGTGTAGCATGGGTGTGACAGGGGGTTTGAGGGGTGCAGGTAACCCTACTCTATGGGATCTGGGGCAGCACCCAAGAAAATTTTTGTTTTAGACCCTATGCTAGGTTGGGCAGACCTACCTATGGTTTTGTGCATGATTTTCACACATGGTTTTGGATGCGATGGTTTTCGGTCCATGGTATTGAATGCTTCAGCATGTATAAATATGTATTATAACATTGAAAGGAACATAATGAAAAATCAAGTTGGTATTCCCGATTTTGTGATCTAGGGGAAAATCTCTATGTATATGTGTTTTATGTGTTATGCTCTCGCATTGTTTATTTTCTGTGTTTTAGAATTTGTATGCAGGTAATTTCTGTATAGTGTTAAAACCTACATTTGGTATCAGAGCTATTTTGGCTTCAAGGGGATGCCTTTGTTGCTGAGGTGTTTCGCTCGGGCCTATGGTAAACCCTGTTCAGTGGGACATCTGCAAGATCAATTCTGGCGTTGAAAGAAGATGGTGATCAGTGGAAAGATAGAGATTGAGAAATTTAATGGTCAGAGTTTTGAGTTGTGGAAACTGAAGATGGAGGATCTGTTGCTTGATAAAGATCAGTGGATCATGGTAGATCCAAGTACTAAATCAATGGGAGTGTCTGATAAAGAATGGAAGAAGTTAGATCGGAAGGCAAAGAGCAAAATACAATTGTGTGTCTCAGATTCAATATTGTTGTATCAGGGGAATCTACGACTAAGGCTTTGTGGGACAAGTTAGGGACTTTGTACCAATCTAAGTCTCTAGTGAATAAACTGTTCCTACAGAAAAATATGTATAACCTGAGGATGAAAGATGGAGACTCGGTGACAGAGCATCTGAATGCATTTAATACTGTGGTAAGTCAGTTACCATATGTTGATATTAAAAATTTAGATGAAGATAAGTGCATCAGTTTGTTGTGTTCTCTACTAGATTCGTGGGATATTCTGGTTATTGCAATAGGTAACATTGCAACTTCCTTGTAGTTTGATGAATAGTCTCATCCTTGTTGACGAAGGAGATGAGACAGAAAAATATGGATATCCAGAATGGTGATTACTTGTGTGTACGAGGAAGGTCCCAAAATATAAACAGAAATAAGTCATTGAGTGGGAGATCTAAATCTAGAGGGAGATCTAAATCTCCAGGAAAACCTGTAAAAGTGGTGTGTTGGAAATGAAGAAAGGAAGGGCACTACAAAAGGGATTGTAAATATAAAGCTCTTGATAAAGGAAAGGGATCTGATGATGCTCCTTCTGCAGAGGCAAACCACCTTAGATGAAGGTGGGAATGTGTACTTGGCTTCTTCAAGTACACATGTAGATCATGAGGCATGGTTGATTGACTTCGATGCATCCATTCACTTCACTCCCCATGGATAGTGGTTCTGTGAGTATGATAAATATGATGGTGGTGATGTCTTCTTAGGAGATGATAGGAAGCTAGAATCATTGGTCGCGGAAAAGTAAAGTTGAAGTTGCAAGGTGGAAGGGTTAGAACACTTCCGTGTGTTCTGCATATTCCTACATTGGTCAGAAATCTAATTTCTGTAAGCAAGTTAGATGATGCAGGTGTAAAAACAGTGTTTGAGAAGGATACCTGTAAAATGGTTCGGGGAGCACTGGTATTGATGCGGGGAGTTCATATTGGAACTCTGTACAAGCTGAAAGGTAGCACGGTTGTTAATGGGTCCAATGTGTAGGAGAGAGTAATGAGGAGCTTGGAAAGATTTAACACATTTTTGATAGGAAGTGGAACTGACCTCAAGACTATGAGAACCTAACATAACCATCATCTCAGGCTGAAGTACCTTGATAGGTTAGGGAAGTTCCAATTAATCATAAGATGTATTATCAAAGATCGATGGATTAGAAGGAGGTCATCCTCCACCACAGATTCTTGTTTAGATTCCCATGCATGCTCATCGAAATTGATACTGTGGGTTGGTTTTTCAACACCAACTCCATCTAGAACTTGATCCTCATGAACATTAAAAAATAGATTCGAAATAGTTGAACACAACACATCATAATCAGTAGGATCAGAGGGATCAAAGGACAAAGGACAAGGAGATAACACTCCATCACAACCATCGAACTAACAGTGGAAACCTGCGTTGAAATTATAGGTCTGTGAGGCGGGAAAGATGGTGGTAGATCAATCCTGCCTCAAACTACAGAACTAGAGTTGTTTAATGAGAAGAGCACGAAGGGTCACTTGGAAAAAAAGCCTTGTTTGTCACAGATTGAGAAGCTTTAACATAGAGGTACGTTAGGAGAGGTTCAAAAGATGCAAGTTCATATGTATTTTCTGAAATGTGAACAAGATATTGAAATATTCATGTCAAGAACTTCCAATGAACTTCATCTTTCAGAAATTCAAAACACAAATGTATGAAACAATTGTGAAAATGGCGCAATGATTCATTAGGTGATTTTCACAATTCGAAAATTTTCTTGCACTGATGTTTATGATCATACATATCAAAAGCACGAAACAAATATGTGACAATATGTTTGAAAGAGTGTATGGAGGCATCTGAAAATGTGTGACACCATTACCTTACGTGCCCTTCAAACATGAGAATGAACAACCTACAACCGACATCCTCACAATGGATGCTCTGCTCTGTGTAGAAATCAATAAAATGAGCAGTATGCTCAAATAACATTATCTCACCCTCTCAAGGAGCATACACAAATTTATGTTCATGTGGCTTGGGAACTTCTCTTGGCATATTAATTGAGTCATTAAACAATTAAGTGGATGAAAAACTTAAGGGGCATTGCAAATTTCCTCACCCTCCTTGCCAACCATTTTTCCAAAGGGTTCTAAAAGCTGGGTTTTAAGTCATGTTGGGCATATAATCCACCATAATGTTTATCCCTCTTAAGGAATGATAGAATCTTACACTTTTGAATCCTTCTATTAGATTTTGAATATAACAAATCAACATTCTCAACTGAGTTTCCTTTTGAAGAGTTTTGTTTAACATATGTCAAATGATGATATCTAAATACACTATTACGAATCAAACATTTCATATGTTTTGACTCTTCACTATCAAGAGTCATTTCCAAAGGGCCAAGGCTTCCACATGATTGTTTATTGTTTTTCCGATTCTATGGAAAATAAATTTCCTTCCTTTCCTTCAAGGTAAAATATTAACACACCCAATAGGATGAGGTGTAAAATATTCTTTCTAGTGATGCTTGTGGCCATAAGGCATTCTGCCAATTCCCACCCCCGAATTAAATGTCCATAACACTATCATAGAAGACCAAAAATGAACAACACTCGAGTCTTAAAGAGTCCATTGGTGACATTTCTTTCCAAACATAGGAATAAGAGTCTAGTTAGACAAGACATGACAAGAAATCAAATCTCTCGTTCATGGGCTATACAAATATATTTAGGTATTGTGCCAATTCCCAAACATAAAGACATGCACTATGGTCCATCCCATCCTATCAAGCTTAATGAAGGTTAAAGCCCTCAAGAATGTTTGAGCAGCATGTCCAATAGTCCTAAGGAACATATACAAATTTATGTTCATTTGGCTTTGGCACTTCTCTTGGCATATTAATTGAGTCATTAAACAATTAAGTGGATGCAAAACTTAAGGGGCATTGCAAGTTTCCTCACCCCTCTTGCCAACCATTTTTCCAAAGAGTTCCAAAAGCTAGGTTGCTAGCAATGTTAGGCATAGAAGCCACCATAATTTTTAGCCCTCTTAAGGAGTGGTAGAACCTTACACTTTTGAATCCTTCTATTGGATTTTTAATGTAACAAATCAGCATTCTCAATTGAGTTTCATTTGGAGGAGTTTTGATTACCACGTGTCAAATGATTACCATTAAATGCACAATTACAAATCACACATTTTATATGTTTTGGCTCTTCATTATCAAGAGTCATTTCCAAAGGACCAAGGCTTCCCTATAATGTTTGGGAAGCTCATAAAATTGAATTTAATCCGTGAAAGGTTTGAAAATGAGGGATATTATATGTGTGTGTTGGGGCTTCAAAAATGAATAATTTTAGTGGGATTATAGATTATATGATAAATTAATTCTAATATATAAATGAAAAAATAGATTTATTATTATTATTTTTAAATAAACTTGTTTATTAATAAAAATAAAATAAATAAAACATATTAATTCTAGAAAATCTTGAATAGACAAAAAGGTGCTCTATAATGCCCAACTTAATTGAAGTATATTAAATTTTTTATTAACAAATTTTTGTGAAATATACAGGGTTATATGACCTCATAGACCTTCTCTCAAGATTATAATTAAAGTAAATTTAGTTATTCCAACCTGCATTTTCTCCCCTTGGACTTTTTCATTAATTGATGTAAAAATCAGTTAGTTTGTTTTTCTTTATTTTCCAGGAAGAAATTGGCTGTGTCGCTCCAAATTCTTACCCTTTTGGAACAATCCTAAAGTCATTCGAAATTCAAATAAAGTTTTTTCTATTTAATAATATTTTATAATATTAAAAACTATATTTTTATAAATTAAATAAATAAAATATTAATTTTTTAATAAAATAAAACTAAATATTAAATATTTAATATAAAATGCATTTATATTAAATTTTAAGTTATTTTCATGTTATTTAAATTTATATTTCATTAGTTTGCACATTAAAAAATCTATCATTTTAAATATTTATTTTAAAATAATTTGATATGTAATATATTAATATAATCTTACTTTAATTTGTATGTAATTTTAAATTTAATAATGTATTTATTTTTAATATTATTAATTTAATTTTTTATATCTAAATTACCTCATTTTATTTATAATATTTGCTTATAAATTGTATATTATTATTTTTATTTATTTGTTTTTTTATATTATGATTAAATTATTATTTTATTTAAGTTGAATGAAGATTTTTATGAGTGGGAATGAAGTTTTTTTTTAATGGGAAAATAATTAAATTTCATTTCATTTAGATATGAATGAGGATATTTATGAGTGAGAATGAGGATTCTTTTAAGCCGGAAAATAATCAAATTTAACGAGGATACTTATGAGCGTGAATGAGGATTCTTTTAAGCCGAAAAATAATCAAATTTAATGAGGATACTTATGAGTGGGAATGAGGATTCTTTAAGCTGGAAAATAATCAAATTTAACGAGGATACTTATGATCGAGAATGGGAATTCTTTAAGCCGTAAAATAATCAAATTTAACGAGGATACTTATGAGCGAGAATGAGAATTCTTTTAAGACGGAAAATAATCAAATTTAACGAGGATACTTATGAGCGGTAATGAAGATTCTTTTGAGTGGGAATGATGATTCTTTTAAGCTGAAAAATAATCAAAGTTAACTTCATTTAACCCAGAATGAGGATTCTTATGAGCGGGAATGAGGATTCTTTTAAGCGAGAAAAAGAAAAAAATAAATTATAAAAGGGCACAACTTTGTTCTAGTAAAGGGATAGGAAAAAGCCATACAAGGAATGCGAGAAGAAGTACTGTGAGGATACTTATGAGGGGGAATGAGGATTCTTTTAAGCTAGAAAATAATCAAATTTAATGAGGATACTTATGAGCGGGAATGAAGATTCTTTTGAGCGGGAATGAGGATTCTTTTAAGCGGAAAATAGTCAAATTTAACTTCATTTAACCTAGAATGAGGATTCTTATGAGCGGGAGTGAGAATTCAGGATTCTTTTAAGCGAGAAAAAGAAAGAAAGAAATTATAAAAGGGCACGACTTTGTTCTAGTATAGGGATAGGAAGAGCCATACAAGGAATGCAAGAAGAAGTATTGTGTGTATGTGGAATATTTGGGTAAAATGCAGCGATGTGGAATGTTTGGGTAAAGATGCAGCAATAGTGTATAGCTCTGATAAGAAGATGACAAGAAACTTTGGGTAGAAGATGGCTAAAACTTTGGGTAGAAGATGGCTTTAGCCGGAATGAGGCTTCTTTTAAATGGGTAAGAGGAGCAAGAAATTATAAAAGACCCTCTGTTGTAGTAGAGGGATAAGGAGAGGGATACAAGGAATGCAAGAAGAAACACTCTGTGTATGTGAAATATTTGGGTAAAGATGCGATTTTGGGTAAAATGGAGCCACAATATAGAGTCCTGATAAGAAGATGAC
>APFE030161133.1:961-106341 GCA_000404065.3 Pinus taeda
CGATATACCCAGAGGGTACGTGGAAGACAGTCCGTGCACGGTTCTGTCTAATGCGCTACTACTCAAAGGGGTACCCACAGGGGTTACAAGGGAGTCCAACAGACGTGACCAACTCTTGTATTTCCTACATGCATGCCTCCCCAAATCCGCAGATTTATGCGCTCAACGACAGATCCCGTGGTTTAAAGATGCCGGAACACGTCTCGAGCCAAAATTTTTTTGCTATGAAATGGAGATTCCACCGGCCCTGGAAAGTGCTCTGATACCACTTGCTATTCTCTCAACCTGCAAATGATACCCAAATACAGAATATGCGAAGAAAAGAGACCCAGAACACAGAATATGCGAAGAAAAGATACCCAGAACACATAATAACAATGATTTTATTATTCAGAGAGTAATGTTCACTTGCCTCTTCGAGGGGGTAACCTCCAATAGAGCAGAGCTCGATTACAAAATAAGACACGACACTCCTCACAGGGAGTTTCTATCCTTTATATATGACTCATATGTGCAATACCACGGGCCAATACCGCGGTATTACTAATACCATCTATCTAATACTACGGCCATTTGCAACTAACTGTGGTTCCGTTATTAATTGCGGATTAACCACTTACAATTATTAATATGGGCTTTATTGACTCTTGACTATGACGTGGTCCCATTACATAGATAAGGGGGTTAGGGTGGGACCCTAACATTGAGTAAGTTGACTATTGTTACTATGGTTGAGCATATTTTATATGTTGGATATGTTGATTATGGTTGAGCATGTTGAATATTATGACTATTGTTGACTGTCTTGAATATGTGATTATGATGAATATGGTTAACCATGTTGAAATGGTTAACCATTGTGACTGTGATCGACCATTTTGATAATGTGAGTTTATGTCCATGCTTGACCATGTTGACTACACTTGAACATGTTTGAAAATTAGGACTATGTCAATGTATATCAATCACAATAAATGCATAATACAATGCATATGCCATATTTTGTTTGGACCATTGTGATGATATTTATTGTTAGTCACATTCCGATGATGTTTATTATTGATCACAATGTGATAATGTTGATTATAATTTTATGTAGATTTTCATAGTTATTCATATTATAAGATGAATTTTTGGAAGAGAACTATGTTTTCAAATTTAGTTTGTCCCTCAGGTAGATTTTGATAGTTATTCATATTGTAAGATGATTATTTGGAAGAAAATTGTGTTTTTGAATTCCAAATTGATTATTCATAAAATTGTAACATTGTTCATCACGTTGTGACATTGTTTGTTATCCATCGCATTGCAATGAAATTTCTTGC
This sequence comes from Pinus taeda, assembly GCA_000404065.3. Taxonomy (NCBI): domain Eukaryota; kingdom Viridiplantae; phylum Streptophyta; class Pinopsida; order Pinales; family Pinaceae; genus Pinus; species Pinus taeda. The sequence goes on from APFE030161133.1 coordinate 2,287, forward strand.
CTATCGCATTGTGATGATAGATATTATTCGTCATAATACATAGGTGTTTGTTGTTTGTCAAATTGCAATGGAAATTAATATTCGTCACATTGTAGTGACATTTATTATTCATCGCATTGCAACATCATTTGTTGTTCATCACAGTGCAAACAACTTTAGATTTATTAAATTTATATCACACTTCACATTGCAATGATGTTTATTTTTCATCACATTGTTGCATGAATTCTCATTTTGCACGTTGCAACAATTTTGAGTATTTTTAACATTGTGACATTGTCCGTCACATTGTGACATTGGTTGTTAATTGTCACATTGCAATGGAATTTATTATTTGTACCATTACGATGATAGATATTATTTTTCACATTACATTGTTGTTCATTGTTTGTAACATTGTAATGGTGTTTAATATTCATCACATCGTGACAATGTTTATTATTCATCATTTTTCAATGTCAATTGTTGTTCATCACATAACATCATTTGTAGTACAACACATTGTGATGTTGTTTGTTCCTCCTCACATTACAAACAACTTTAATTTTATTAAAGTTATACCATGGGTCATTATTATCATGACGTTTATTTTTCATCACATTTGTGACATCAATTTTTATTCTACATATTGCAATGAGATTTAATATTTGCCACATTGTGAAGATGCTTATTATTTATCATAATGCAATATTGTTTATTTCTCATCATATTGCAAAATTGTTTGTTGTTTAAAACATTGTAACATTGTTATTTGTTCGTCACATTACAAGCAACATTAAAATCATTAAATTTATATTTCTAATAGTATAAAGTTTAAGTAATATTAAAGTTGTATTTTATTATTGGTCATTATTGTGATGAATTTTATTGTTTGTCACATTGTGAACAAATTCAAAATGATTAAACTTATATTATTAACAATATAAAGTTAAAGTAATTTCAAAATTATATTTTAATACATTTATAAAAGTTATATTAAAAAAAAATAGTGATACATTTAAAATATTAAATAATATTAAGAATAAATTTAAATTAAATATTAATATTAATATTAGAATTAACATATAAATGTTATCGTTAACAACATTTATAACAACATTATTGTTTTTAATAGATAAATTTGCTAGTGTTTCATGTAGGTTTGCAAGATTTTGTAATATGTTGTAGCCGATTTCAACAAATCTAGACCATAGGAACATGCGAGACACCGTCATCGTCCATTCTAGTTGCCTCATGAGCGGCCCCACAAGGGGGGCGGGATCCCTCCTCCTACAAGGATTAATTTAATGGATCCAATAAGGGAATGAGTGGAGTTTCAAGCTCAATCGTTGGTGGAAAGGAAAATGAGGAGTCTCTCTTGATGGGGGCACAATGAAAAGCAAGAAACTAAGGGAGATGCTTGCCAAAATCCTCCCAAACTAAAAATTTGTGATTCAAAACAACTTTTTCGAAAATACCCAACAATTCATGAAATATCACAACCTAATTTGTAAGTTCATGGGTATCTGACCAAAATAATAGGAAATTATACAACGGATCTAGGAAAAGTGGAACCTCAAGTGGCTAATTGTGCTTAAATTGAGAGCGAAAGGTTTTTGTTTTTGTTTTTGTTTTTTTTTTTTTTTTAATAGTGATTTTTGCAAATCTAACATATCGGAAAAGGGTTTTTCAAAAATAGTTGTATTTCATGAACAATGCGAGGTTATTCATTCATTTATGGGAAGTATGTTACAAAATGGAGAAACAATAGTTCCTCGCTGCCCAATTGTGGGTTCATCTCTTCTCATTTCCAGAAGAATTATGGGAACCTGATATTTTCGAGGGGATTAGTAATTCTATAGGATAATTTATGAATATATTAGAGATCACTAAGACAAGGTGACATGCAACCTACGCCCGGATCTGTTTTCACATAACATTTCACAACCATTTCTAGAGTCAATTGACTTGGAATATCACAACACGATCTAGACCTAGCCTCTAAAATATGAACATGTGTTGTTCAAATGCCACTGATGCCATGAATATGGCCATTTGTTCATATAATTTCCAATCATAATAGCTTAAGAGTAAAATGATAAGTATATGAAAGATGATGAAGGCTTTTAATTTCTTGGCTCGATAAGGGGTAGACCAGTTAGAAATCAACAAACCCAATACAGTAATAGATCAACTCAAACTACTATGTTCTTTCCTAGGCCAGATGTGGCTTAAGGTCAACCCCATAAGACCCTAGATACCAATTCCTTCTATGTTTTGGAACACATGGACAAAACTGATAATGTAGAAAGGCCAACAGAACAATTGGAAATTCAATTTATGGAGGTCAATCAACCAAAAAGCAAGGGAGGGGAGAAAATCACTCCCAAAATAAAAACACCTAAAGGCTTGGAAGAGGACGACAAACTCAAGGAACTATCAATCCACACCAGAAAAATATTGGAAGTTGAGGAGAAGAACAATATACTATATGTTTATGAAAACAAAATGTAAGAATTCTCCCAAGAATGGGTCAAGGCAGACGTTAAAGATACCTCGTCAAAGTAGCTGGCCCAATTTTAGAACTTGTTTGGGAAATGGTGTGCTAGGTTGTCCTAGCTGGAAGGAGATCTAGAACAAACTAACCCAAGTAAAGATAATGGATATTTGAACCTCTCCTAATTGGAGCTACTTGTAACCGAAAGAGGAAAAAGGAGGGAGGAAAACATAGAAATAGTGTTGAAGGAAGATAGAGAATTCTTGTTGAGCTCGAGTCAAATGAGGTAGCTCACAAAGTATTTTCCCCAAACCTTTCAACTTACCCAATGAAAATCATCTCATGGAATATCGAGGGATTAAATAGTTAAGATAAGATCTGTTACTTAAAAACAAAGATTAACAAGGAAAAACCAAAGATCATTTTGCTGCAAGAAACCAAAGTAATTGGTGAAAAGATCGAAATAATTTGGCCTAAGTGCTAGTGGGGAAGTGAGGCCATGACCATCAATTCCTAGGGCTCTACGGGAGGAATCAGTGTACTATGGTACCAATTGTTGGTGGCTTTACAGGATTGGGAAGACACAACTCATTATTGGATAGGGAAATTTCGGTGCATAGAAGTAGAGGATTAGACAAGCTTAACGATAGTTTACAACCCTCCTATTCTGAGTCTGAAGTAAAAATGATTAGGGGAACTAAGGAAAATCAAAGAATCACTTGATGAATCTAGATGGATATTTGGGGGGGGGGGTTTAATATGATAAAAAATATGGAGGAAAAATGCAAAGGAGTTGAATATTTTCTGGCTTCTAGGACATCCTCCAAGCAATGATCCTTTTTGTAACCATGCCCTCTGCACTTTAAGAACCATACTTCCATGCGGGTCTCATTTTGGACCTCTTTCCCCTTTTTGGGATCCTACAACTCCATATGCAGGATGTCCAACTACGACTGAATCTACTGCACTCCCAAATTCATCTCCTACATACACAAATCCTCCAACTGCATAGCAATTTCTAGTGCTTCAGCTTGTGATCCAACCTTCTTCTATGACAATGGTAATCTCAAATGAGGTAACATCAAAGAAGTATACCAATCCTTATGTTTCTCGTCCGAGATCTACAAATTAACCTGTTGTAGCAGACATTTCAACCTTTGATCAAAATCCCATGCAGATTCATTCACCTTCTACTTAATTTCTTTTACCTTATTCACAGACTGGGATTGAGACTTAGGCTTTCTAAATTCATTTTTCAGCGCATCTTTTGTGTCTTTCAACAACACAATTGGATGAGTCGTACTATACTTAATATACCAACTCAGCGCCGTATCTTACAATGTTGTGACCAATTGCACTTTCTTCATATCACCATTCGTTATCTACTGTGACTTCCACACAACATCTGCTACAAACCATAATTGATCAGGTTCTTCTATTCCCAAACCCTTTAATATAGGCATATTCGTAGCATTCACCATAGTGAATAATGGAGGTGGAGGTGGAGGTAGAGGTGGAGGCAGGGGTGTAGGTGCGTGAGGTGGAGGTGATGGCAGAGGTGGAGTGGATGGATGTGGTATTCCTGCAATACGATGATCTATCATCTGCGGTGCACCTTGGGGTGTCTTCAGACTATTACTTTCTTCATTGCTATCAGACGCTCCCAACAAAGGATTGTACTAAGCACTTGAATCTAGATCTCTTCTAAATGGTCTCCCACTTCGCGTAGCTCCCATCGAGTCCATTCTAAACATGAATTTATTGGCATAACTCATTTCTCACAATGTAGCATTTTAATCCAAGTTTTCAGAGACTTCAGATACTTACCTCTTGATCCTTTGAAAAACCAGCGTTCGGCTTCGCATAACTGACAGGCATGTCAATCTCAAACTCAGTAATAAATCCACCCAAAATACTATCTATCCAATAATTGATAGCCTTCACAACCTTGTTTTCTGATCCTTCTAGGCACTTCACTAAATCAAGAGTCCACACAATAGGATTATCCAGCTTCCAATTAAGGTGACCATCTTCCAATTTAGCTACCCATTCATATAATTCACATGGAAAAGAGCAGAAGAAAACTTCACGTTCCTCTGTATACAAGTATATCTGTAACCACTCTTCTTTTGACAGGCGCATATTCCTATTTTCTTGAGCTACAAACTCATGCATCTTCCGATCTATCCACTTTTTGATCTCCTTATTAGTCGGTATACACTTATTCCACATATCGCATTCCTTAGATAGATCTCGGTCCCGACAACAGAACCATTTATTGGCTTTAGGTGGCTTGGACCTAGGTTCAGAGTTAGCTATGCTAACCAACAAAACCCTACACTACTGGCTCGTTCGGTAAAACCCGCGTAGCGCAGGATGCAGTCTCACCCGAGGTAGTATTGGGGGATGTTAGGACCAGTTTTCTGCATCTAAAGGACTATGTGATGTGTTTCTGCCAAACTTAGGGCTTATCTCACCCTTTACGAACCCTAACCCTTAAAACATGTACATTGCACAAATTTACAATTATCAAATTTGTGCCCTTCATCGATTATGCTAAACATTCATAAGATCTTATAAATACACAGATCTAAGTCTTCATGAATCAGTGAAGTATTTTTCTTGATTAATTGCATTCAACAGATCCAAAATACAGTAAATTCAAATAGAAGAAGTAATACACAAATACATAGACAATTCTTGAAAACAAGCCTTTATTATGCTTAGATCTTCTATAACAATCATTTCCAACCCTGCGCACTGTAATTCTTCAAAACAAGCCTTTATTATGCTTAGATCTTCTATAACAGTCTTTTCCAACCCTGCGCACTCAGCTGCGGACTTACCAATGTCTCTATGCACACAGCTGTAGGAGCCTTCCCCTTCACCCAAGTTCAAAATAACAAAACAGACAAAAAACTTCCCTTCTATGCTCTTCGCTCATTATCTTCCTATGACTCTTCTATGACTCCTTTTTATATCCTTCTTCATTACAATACCATGGTCCACAAACCATGGCTGGGTCACAAAACAACTTGACTTTTAACAAACTAAGGGGCTTTAACCTTCTAAAATCCCCTTTGACTCCTATCGAGTTGCACTATTTCTACTCTGCTCCTCAAAATGGGGAGATTTTACAATATTTAACCAAAATTTACAAAATTTGGCTTGAGGGGACCCTGTCCCAACAATACTAAAGCTGAATTAATAGTTTTCAAAGGACTACGAGGTAAGTTCTTAAGATATTTTAATCTTTGCATTAAGATGTTATTGTGTGAAAAGGGGATTCTGTGAATTGACTCATATTAATGTTTGGGCGAAGAGGAAATAAGCCTGAACTAGGATCTACGTGAAGTGGAGAATGATACAGAACATATCCAAAGAATTTTATTGAAACTGACTATAACCCTTGTTTGGAGGATCTGAGACTGAAGAAGAAAGATGTAACCCTATAACCCTATGATATTCCTCCGCCCATCTTGAAGGCATGTTGAAGTCAGGAGCCGTGAAGAATCAGTGTAGAAAATTTTGAATAATATAACACTTATTCACAGAGATTATCCTGATTATACACTATTTGCGGAATGCATGCATAATACATAACCTCCTCTAATATTGATCATCAATTTGCGGAATTAAGAAACAATCGCATGCGCACATTGAAACATTAATCACACATATCAACACAGTATGTAATGGGGAAAGCATGCAGCCGAAAACCCCTCAACTATCTGTATATTATAATGATAGAGAACATGTAACAATACATAGTACAATACTCCTCGCAAGTACTTAGTACTATTTCCACCTGTTACACACAAACTAGCTCAGATCTGAACAAGTCACAGGTTCAAATCTCCTCCACTGTTTGCCTGCCTCCACTACGCAATCCCTGCTGAGAATAGAACCGAATGTGTGATCCAAATTCGAATTCCCTTGGTTTGTACTGCGCAATCCTCATTAGCAATCTCAATCCATTGATTGTGCAAATCTCATGCACAACTATAGTCACAACTGATAGTAGACTCACCCTTTCACCCACCTCTAACACTTGTCTCCATTGAACTGTCCATGCACTGAGTTAACTGATGTATTCTTAGTTGATTATGAGTTATAATTAGTGATTATTATAATTAATTCATACCACTCATCACTAGTGTATTTGTCGTTAGACTAAATACAACTAGTTTCAACTAAGTAAACTGAACCACAACCTCATCAATCCTCAATCAACTCACCAAACTCAATCACTTGAGTTCTAACTTGAGTCCCATCATGCAATAGGTTCAACTAACCCATAGGAAGCGTTTTTTCCTATGCGTTGCATGTGCCACATCATAGCTCGACTTGAAGTGCTGCAAGAGGATAAGTTAATGTTATAGTCCAAATTATTAAGAGCTAATAAATCGACTGTTCTTATTAGACTGCAGTCTAAAAATAGACTCCGCCATAGTCTCAAAAATGCGTGGCCATCTATTTTTACCAACATGACCATCATCCATAAATAGCATCCTGCAACTCTTAGACCATGATCCAATGTCTAACAATAGACATAGTCAATAAATAGCTTTGCGCCAAAAAATAGCCTGCGGGCCCACTTAGTGAAGGCAATTCTTTTCACTAAGCTCCATCATCTTGTTGCATTTTCAACAATCAGGGCATCTTTGGGATTCCCCATCCATCCACCCCCCTTACACCCCATATCCCTCCCCATAATTTCCCTACAACCCCACCCCCTCCCCCTCCAGCTAGCCCCTCGAGAAGGAGAATGGCTGATGACATTAAGCTACCTATTTTTAAAGGACTAGGATGAGAGGATCCAGACCAATTTTGTTTCATAGCTAATGCAGTATGGACAACAAGACAAATCACTAATGATGATGTAAAGAAGGTGTAGATCGTCATGTCACTGCGAGAAAGAACATTGACCTGGTATATGAAATACTCTGTGACTAACCCGACCGCTCTATTGGATGAAATTAAGAAACCATTGGTATAAGAATTCAAGAAGATGAAATTAGAATCACAGTGTATCACAAAGCTAAAAGAAATCAAACATAAAACAGTTGAATTTGTGTGGGAGTTGGATCAATGATTCAAGGTGTTGATGGCTCAAGTAAGCTTTCATACACCCCCACAACAACATAAATGATGGTTCATACCCACACTACAGCCACATATTAGGTTACCTTTGACACAACATAAGACCGTGACTCAAGATGAAGCATTGGAGATTGCGATGAAACTGGAATCTTCGTTGATTGGGGATACTCATGTAGGAGTACAATAGGTACAAAGTCAGCTAGCCAATCTAACCTTGGAATCGTAGGACCTCAAGAGAAGTAAGGAGACCATATCAGAAGTATGGTGTACAAAATGCAAAACAGAAGGTCATTATAAGGATCAATTCCCCATGTTCAGAGATTATATTGCAAGTGGAGCACCTAATCCAGTAAACCCAAGTCTTTGGTGCAAGATTTGTAGAATGAGAGGCCAACATCACTCTGAATACTGCTACCTATTACAAAATTATGTACAAACCCCGAAGAAGTTCTTTGTAACTTCTGTAGATCAGTAGGCCATGATGAGAAAATTTTCTGAAGTTATGACTTAATGATGGAGCATACTGCTGATAGTTATAGACTGAAAGCTGAAATAAATACACATGAGGAGAAAGGCCAACAATCTGGTTGAGGAGGATTTCAAGGATTAGGATTAGGAGTTCGTTGAGGACGTGGCCAGATTATCTGTTACAGCTGTGGACAGGCTGGAAACTTTGCAAGAGATTTTTAGAACCCTATGACAACTTGCAGTTACTGTAAATATTTTGATTATGTGATACAAGAATGCCTTGTCCTTATTGTGAAGATGCAGGAGAAAATAAACCAGCAGCCTACAACAAATATTCATATGATGACAGTTGAGCTAAGGGAAGAGCAACCATGCATTGACATTGTAACGAGAAGTGGAGTTGCAACTAGAAATGGTAAAGCTAATGGGAAAAAATAAGTTGAACCTACATGGGTAAGAAAAAATATTGAAAAAGCTCCATCATTTGATATCCTGAAAGGAAAAGCAAGTATTCATGGAGGCAAGGCGAAGCTTTATGGATGAGGGAGCCTCAACCTCTACCTCGCAGTTGACTTAGAAGGATAAATGCAAGATAGTACCGGTTACGGCAAAATATGTGGATTCAAATATTTTGAAGCCTTTTCTATAGACTTGCATGACGTTATTGAGAAATCAAAAGGCCATAGAAGGATTGCAGGAATTGATAAATTCTTGTGCGCCTAAAGAGGTATTGCAGAGTGAGATGCACATAGTGAATAATCTGCATAGACACAAGAAGCAAATAGGAAAGGAAATGAGGCTTACAATGTAGATTGGGGAATATGACATGTATCAGGTTATCTTGGATCTAGGATCTGATGCCAATGTCTTGCCAAAGAAAACTTGGGAATTGATGGGTAGACCGAAGCTGCAATGGTTAACTATTCGTCTGAAGATGGCGAATCAACATAAGATCGCTCCTCTAGGAAGATTGTCAAGAATCATAGTAGACATTGATGGAGTGCGCACTACCATTACCTTAGAAATGATTGGGATTGTGGATGACAGTAATCCCTACCCCGCGTTTCTTAGATTGGATTGGGAATTTTATAACATGGCTATAATTGACATGAATAAAAGGAAAATGATATTTGAAATAAGTAATATGAAAGTTATTGTGCCATTAGATCCATCGAAGGGAGCCGGATATATTGAACCTGTAAGAGAAGAATACAATGGGGATGACATCAAAAACATTTAGTAGATAACAACAAAATAAGAAGAATGGATTAATCATACTATAGATGGAAAACTGACTTGGTAGCGAGATAGCTCCTGGACTTAAGATTCATAAGAGGAATTGAAAAACTGGAAGAACAGGTTGCATAAAGTGTCTACAAGGCAATGCCTAAGGATCACAAAGTAGTGTGTTGTTTGATAGTTGAGGTACGTGACTTACCTTTATATGATGGTTTGGGTAATATAAATACTTTCTTTAGATATTATGAAATATGGGTACCTAAATGTCAGAGGCTGTTAGCTCTAGATCAAGCACTGAGGGATACTCCTGCTAGATGGTGAGGTGCTCATAAGAAAAATATAGGGGATTGGAAAACACATAGAAGATTGATGTGGCTAAGATTTGGTCAAGTAGAAATAGAGCTCATAGACAAGTATGATGGCAAAAATGATTCTAGATACCACATACAGCTTTGTATGGAATCTTGGGTAGAAATTCCACGAGAATAATGGGTGCATGGCTTCATCGATACCTTGGAGACAATTCCTTAGAATTGGTATCTGGAAACTGAGCTCTGACATGGTACTACTAGCTAGGTAGAGATGGTTGATGGATTCATAATGACATTTAGATTTGAATATGATTGTCCACATATAGATGCATCCCTGAATATAGTTAAGAAGAAGATTTTTGAAAATTAAGTTCTAGTTATCTGGAAACTTGATTAGGCTGCGCAAATACGCAACGTAATGGAATGCTATAATCGCACTGCCGAAGAGGATGAAGATCCTCACAACATTGACATTAAAGAGTCAGAAGGTCATCGCGAAGTAAATGGACCTGAGATAGAGATGCCTAATATAACGAAGCCATTGAAGATGAGGAAGGTGAATATAGGGTCAGAGGCTGAACCAAAGTATGCACAAATAGGAGATTAATGGGATGATGACGCAATCAGCAAGATAATAGATCTCTTGCATGAATATTAGGAGCTGTTCCCTGCTAAGTTTTCAGATATGAAGGGTATATTAGAAGATTTGGGAGTCATGAGGATTCCTCTAAAGCTTTATGTGAAGCCTGTTAAGTAGAGACTTTATAGACTGAATCCAAAATACAAGGAGAAGGTGAAAGAATAATTAGGCAAAATGTTAATAGCTAGGATAATTGAACCTGTCGAAGAGTCTAGATGGGTAAGTCCCATGGTGGTTCAGGAAAAGAAGCCAAAAGGGGAAATCAGAATTTGTGTCGACATAAGGAAATTGAATCATGCATGCCTACATGACCCCTTCCTTATACCATTTATAGATGAGGTATTGGACAATGTAGGAGGACAAGAGGCCTATTCTTTCACATATGACTTTTCAGGATACTATCAGATCAGAATTGCGCCAGAGGATATACATAAAACGATTTTGGCAATAGAATGGGGCTCTTATCAGTACATGGTGATGCCATTTGGATTAAATAATGCACCTGCTATAGTTTCTAGAATTGTAATTGCGGTCTACAAATAATATATACATAAGTTTATGGAAATATACCTCGGCGATTGGATAGGCTTTGGTCTCTTAAAGAAACATGTGGCAAGCTCAAGGTTGATGATTGATACATGTAGGCAGAAACAGATCTCATTGAACTTGAAGAAGTACATATTTTGTGCACCATTTGGTATACTATTGGTACATGTAATTTGTAAACAAGGATTAATGGTGGATCCCGCGAAGATCATAGTTATTGTGAACCTTCTAGTACCAACAACAATAAGACAATTGCGCATGACAATAGAACACACTGGCTACTACAAGATTTTTATAAAGGGGTAGGCATAGATAACTGCACCGATGGAGAAATTGCTGAAGAAAGACGTGACTCTTCAATGGAGGGAAGAGTGCCAAAAGAGCTTGGATGTATTGAAAGAGAAGATGGTAACTGCACCTATTCTAGGTTTCCTAGACTGGAAGGAGTTCCATGTACATGTTGATGAATCTTCAATAACATTGGGTAAAGTGCTAGCGTAGCTAGGAGTAGGGGAAATTGATCATCCCATAACATTTGCAACCAAGAAACGATCAAATGTGGAAAAGAACTATAACACAACAAAAAGAGAGGGATTAGCTATGGTGTATGCATTACAAAAGTTTAGGCACTACTCATTAGGAGCGCATTTCAAAATGTTCATTGATAACTCTCCACTCAAATACTTGGTGAATAAGTTTGTTTTAGGAGGAAAGATCTATCTATGGTTGTTATCACTCTAGGAATATGACTTTGAAGCTATAGTAAAGCTATGGAAATTGAATGTTGGACCCGATCATCTATCAAGAATAGAGACATGAGAAGAACCCACAAATATCAAAGGTAACCTGCCTGATGCACAACTATTCACAATTAGAGTCACAGATGATCACTTCATAGATATTATTCACTTTCTGATCATAGGAATGGCACCTATGGAGTACACTATGAAGCAAAAGAAGTAGTTGGTCGTTCAAGGAGTTGATTTCTCATTGATTACTAGACACTTGTACAAAATGGGACCAGATGAAGTACTCCGCAGATACGTCCATGAACATGAATGATAGAGTATTCTAACAAAACCTCATGGAGGAGTCGTAGGAGGGCACTATGTAGGAAAAACCACTACGCATAAAATATTGACAGCTAGGCTATGGTGGCCCACAGTACATAAGGATGAAAAATAATTCTGTCAAGCATGCAATGTATGTCAAAGAACATGAAAGCCATCTAGGAGAGACGAAATGCCACTAGTGCCATAGTTAAATCTGTAGGATTTTGACAAACAGATGATACTTTGTTGGACCTATCAGTCTGTCAGGAAATAAGACTAGTGCGAGGTATATAATCACTGCAACTGATTATTTGACAAGATGAGCTGAGGCACAACTAGTGAAGGATTTCAACACAAAAACTACTATGAAGTTCATCTTTGAATATATACTATCCAAGTTTGGTTGTTTGAATATCTTGATGAGTGACTAAGGCACACGTTTCTTGTACAATACTATTGAGGCACTAACTGAGGAATTACAGGTTTATCAGTAGAAGTGCACTCCTTATCATCCTCAGGAAAATGGAACAGTGGAAGATTTCAATATGTTTCTGGAGAATGCATTGACCAAGGTATGAAATGTAAACATAGATGACTAGGATTTGAGAATTCCAGCTGCGCTATGGGCATATAGAAGAACATGCAAGAAATTGACAGGCCAGACACTATTTAGATTGGTATATGGACAAGAGGTAGTTATGCCTATGGAATACATTGTGCCAAGTTTGAGAATTGCAGCTGTTACAAATATGGGATATCTGGACATTATGAAGGAAAAAATGTCGCATATACTAGCTCTAGAAGAAGACAGGTTCATAACAGGGTTCCATACGCAAGTACAGAAAGCAAGGGACAAAGCCTGGCATGGCAGGCATATGAAGAAGAAGAAATTCATAGGAGATATTGTATTATTATATGACAACAAATTCGCCAAGTTCCCAGGAAAATTTAAAACACATTGGTTAGGACCATATGTCATCAAGCACATATCTGATGGTGGTGCAGTTTAGCACGCAAAGTTGAATGTCCAGTTGATTCAGGATGATTGAATGGTAGTATATTGAAGATATATAGGAACGGCGTTATCCTTGGAACTTCTCACTGAAAATTGAAAGATAGGAAGTCTTATTGCGACCTGTAGTTGAATGTGGGCATGGGACTATAAACTACTCTACAGAAAGGGACTTCATTGAAGAAAGATTATTGTATGATATTCAGGAATATGATGAAGTCAAAAGGAACTGCATCAAAGAAAAGGTAACTATGCCATGAGGAAGGGTTCATTGAAGTTGGCCAGAAATATGACCATTGGAAGGAAAATGATATTGTTAACGGACAAGGGAAAAGATCATTTATGAAGCACAATTGGTTGTATCTAGCACCATACCTGAATTAAATGAGAAAATATTGAAGCAATAATGAGCTTGGAATTCAAATTTGTTATAAAAACCATATCCCATGCCACATTTGACACTTTTTTTTCTGGAGAAATTGAGAAATTGCATAGAAGAGAGCTACTGTATGTCTAAGAGGAGTTTTGAAGAACTTGTTGGAATATTTGCAAAGAAAGATTAACAAGTATTATGGAGGCACAAGGATAAAAGGTACCCATGTCCCTGAGATGCCAGATGTCACCAAGAAAGCAAGTGCCCACAGAACCACAACCACAAAAGAAGTAGGAGAAGGGACCAACTAAGGTCTCTGGGGAAGAACTCAAAACATCCCTGAGAAAGAAAACACAGATAGAAGTCCACACTGAGAACAAAGAAGACAAGGCAAAGAAGTCGATCTAGAAAGGAAAGAGGCCGATATAGCAGAAGGTGTCTTAGTAGATCAAAGACGGCAAAGATGAGGTCGAGTTTTAACTCATGAAATCTGAGGACGAAGAAATTCCCGTTTTTCTCCCACCTTACATGCCAACAAGAAAACCAAACACCAAGCCGGTTAAGGAGCCCAAGGATGGAAAGTTGGATGTGTTCACTCCATTGCTACCAGAGGAAGTGTCGTTTGAGGGAGAAGTGTTGGGGAGGATCGCCTAGCTAAATATGGAAGACTGGGACTTCAACGATCTAAGAAAATACCCTCAATTTGAACCAAGCAGGGATTTGAAGCAGGTTCAGTACCCAGATAGTGCATCCACGAGGCTGGAGCCATTCCAATGTGTCGCAGGATTGCAGAGAGTGGGCCTCTTGAACATGCTAAATGTGCCACACTTTGGTTGAAGCACAACCAGTACAATATGTGTACGACAGTTCCTTGCACTAGTACATGATGGATGCATTTGGCTAGGGACGAGGATCTTGATTGATGAGATGTTAATAAGAAAATTCACAGTGTTGCCACATTAGGGAAAGGACCCCACAAAATAATTTATGGGCAAGAATAAGGATAAGGAGATGGCAACAATGATGATGCAAAAGTTTGGCTTAGTTAAGAAGTCGCGGGGATATGACATCAACTCCATTGATAACCGAGTAGTGTGTTTTTCCGTGCACATCTTGGCAGGAAAGATAATGAGGAAGTGCATAGCCAATAGTATCGTTGATCACGTAGGAGACTAGTTTTATTGGGTTGCCTATTTGTGCAAGGAATTTTCGATACACTGCAGGGAAGCATAGGAAGGAGTGAAGCCATTCCACTATGCTTGGTTTTTAATACTCATGGCATTGATTACATGGAACGAACCAAAAGACTCGCAATTTCCATCTGTTAAGGTGGATGTTTGTGAGGAATTGAGGTATGCCTCCCTTTGGTTTACTAAGACGCTAATGCAGGTAACAAGAAATAGGATTTTATTTTTGGTGATGGCAATGGATCTACACATGGTGGTGAATCAACATCCAAGGTTGTCACCTAGTTTGTATAAGTAGTATTGTCACATTGCAGATTTCAAATCACACTTCCACAGAGCTTATCTGAAGGCGACGAAGGACCCAACTGAGACATGGCACCCATTTCCAAACTTAGTAACTGAAGATGATTTTCTCGTTGTAGTATAGCAGTGGCCAGAAGAATGGATGACTCCACTGGGTGGAGCAGTTGGAACAGAGAAGGTTACCCCATAGGATGAAGGTACACGTGGAAAGGATGCAGAGGTGGGAACAAAGAAAGCAGAGCAGAATCATAACGAACCCCTTAGTGATGTAGGAGTATTAGAGCAGTCACCATTCATTGTCATAAGGAGAGACACAACTGCAAAAAGCAAAAGGGAAAAGTAGAAGGTGTTTAAGCCCAAGGGCATATAAACGCTTGTCCTCACTGATGGGGACATTGACGAGATTATAGAGAAGGTCGAGGAGATCATGGTGGAGATCTAGGATAGAATTTATGATCGATATAGAATGATGTTGATTGAATTCGTACAGAAAGGCATCACGGAGCTAAAGGCATTTTCGCAAGTAGAAACATAACCAGAGAAAAGAGCTCAATCACTATAAGGAGAGAAAAGGAGAAAAACACAATTTTGCGTTAGAATTGTGTAGGTGCGAGCTGGGGAACTTCACTAGTACTCACCAGAGGACAAAGAGTGAGCTAGAGTATGGAAGAATGTTAGCATACATATTGTTGTGCTGCCCATTCAAATGTTGCATGAATGCCATCAAAGTTTAACAACTAAGTTGAAGGAGTGGGAGCAGCGAACTGCCGTGATGAAAATGAAGATGGAAAAGGAGAAAGATGCACTGAAGAAGCAACCGGAGGAGGTGGCTAAGCATGGAGATTATGCAATTCATCAAAAATAGTAGTTGGAAAAATCCATCCAAGAGAGTTTCATCATAGTCCCAGATGTGAAGATTGGTTATGATAAACCACCATCATAAAGGGTTTTGAAGCTCATGCTCACGATTAAGGAATCAAAGAACACATTGGCAAAGCTCAAATTTGACTATGAAGGGCAGATATCAAAGCTGGAAATGAGGCTGCAGTCAACCACACCACCAGAAATATGGGAGCAAAGATAGAAAGATTTAAAGGCAGCGTTGAAAGGCACCTCTGACACAGTGGCAGACTACAGGGAGCTATTGGATGACACAATACATATTTGGACCTCAATGCAGGAGGATCCAAACATACAAAAAATCGAGAAGGAATTATAGGTGAAGTAGAATCGAGATGACGAGATCGTAGCAGCTCTATAGACCTTACCATTCTTGCAGAGACTTGCCAGCATTACTGAAGGGAAGAACCTCCAAAAGAAGATAGAAGAGTTTCAGAGGAAGGAGTAGATATTACAAGAAAGGACTTAGCCATGACAGAATGAGGTGCTCAAGCTGTCTCAGAAAATGGATGACAAGCTCAAAGAATTGAAGAAAATAGAGGTAGAGATAGTGCAGAAAGCTGCTAGCCCAACCGCAGAGGCATTTTTGTAGGAGATGTGAATACAGGAGAAACAAATGGTAGAGATAGTCCAGCATTATAATGCAGTATACAACAGAATTGCAATGAAGATCAAGGGAACCAAAGCTAAGTCAAGACAAGTCACGAGTGGTTGTTGGGGCTTGTTGGCTGTAACCCAACTTGGTCCAATTTTTGGGTCAAAGACTCCGCATTTTGAGGAGCGGAGCACGTGGAGTTGGAAAATTTTTATTCATCATGCAGTATTTAGGGGCTTTGGGGTGGGCCAAAAACCCCTTGTTTTGTAATGGGTTTCGGGTATTAGTCATGGTTTTGTTGAATCCGTGGTATATGGAACATGGTTTTTGTAATGACGTAATGTATATAAGGAGATGTAATAATTTGTAATGGAATCATGTCATGATGGAAGATAATAAGTGAATTATATTCTCTGCCTTGAGTCTATATTTTGGGTGTTGTAAATAATACTGAGAGGGGGGGTGAATCAGTATTTACAAATCAATAACTTTTTCATTTCCATAATCAGATTTATATACGCTACTTCAGAGAAGGGAACTCGCTTGTGCATGCAATTGCTATTAAGGCAACCAACGTATATCCAGTGAACTTATGATTCAGTTAATTCATCATATGTTGATCTTTAATTAGTGCATCAGTAGTTTATTAA
Organism: Pinus taeda; assembly: GCA_000404065.3. Taxonomy (NCBI): domain Eukaryota; kingdom Viridiplantae; phylum Streptophyta; class Pinopsida; order Pinales; family Pinaceae; genus Pinus; species Pinus taeda. The sequence continues at coordinate 19,142 of APFE030161133.1, forward strand.
ACATTAAATAGTAACTATGTGCAGTAATAACATAATAAACCATCACACATAAGCAACACACATGAACACCAAGATTTAATGTGGAAACCCAATATGGGTGAAAACCACTTGCTGTTGTCATCTCTATCTTCTTTTAATAATAAGAAAATCTGTTTACAATCTTGTATTGGTGCATATTCATACCAGTACGCAGGCACCCACCTACAGAAGGCTATAACCTTCTCTCGTTCTCTAGCTTCTTCTGGAAGGGAGCTTTAACCCCCTAGTTCTTGTACTAGCCGATATATTTACTAGTACGTAGGATCCAACCTACAGAAGGCTACAACCTTCACTCTTTCTCTAGATGCTACTGGAAGGGAGCTCCAACCCCTTGATCAAATCACCAGCCACTACTGGCAGGAAGCTTCGACTTCCTCACTGAAGGCTGCAACCCTTAGTATCCTCCAGGGACCACGTTTCATAAATTTTCACATTGGATGCTCCTAGTACACAACAATACACATGAAGGCCTCATTTTATCAAATTTTCATATTGGGCCCTTTAGTAACATTGAAGCTCAAAATAAATCACCACTACGATACAACCATCAATTACATCTGCATCAACCAATCAATGAAACTCAATCAATCTCTGATATAACTGAAACTCAATCATCACTCTCTGATATAATGGAAACAATCAATCATTGAAACCTATGAACCTCTGACACAACTGAATCAAACAATCACTCTCTGACACAACTGAATCAAACAATCACTCTCTAACACAACTAAATCAACCATTCACTCAAACTTAATCAAATTCAACCAATCAACTGGAACGAATAGATCACTGTAACTAGTACACAGAGTTGAACCCAGAACACTGCATCAACAACCAGAACTAATTGTAACCTCAAAAGGCATGTGTCAAAATGTGTACGCCCCTTTAATGAAGCAATCTTGCATGTATTCGCTACTTCCTTTTTCCCAACCTGCATATACCTCTGAAGATATTGAATCATAAAACATCTGAACCACAAACTGTACCAATTAGTGACATTCTAAAGATCTATTGTCATATTACAGAGTTCTAAACAGATAACAACAAGGATCACCCTTCTTTCTCAATCAATTAATCAATGAGACACAAATATTTATGCATTTAGTTTTACTTTCAGATCTAAGAAGACTTCATTGACAGACATTAGTAAAACAATAGCACTGATATGATAGATCAGTCATCTTTGAACATCAAGATTTTCTTTTGCATACACTACTAGGAAGAGCCAAACCAATGTGTATACGCACCTTCACCTAATAGAACCAACATATAGATCTACAAATACTTATAATTTCGCTGCAATTCCCGACTTCAGACATACCCAGATAATCACATATAAAGGATAAAACATGTGTTAGCAATCAGATCTAGCCCATCCATTCTCAGATCACATAATGATAAGTCATTATGATCCTAATCCATCATTAGATCTCATCCATCATTAAACGCGCAGGTGCATATTTATTCTAGATCAAGCAAAGCATCAAAAACCCATAACATGCATATTTTCCTTTGATCTAACACTTCATAAGATATTCATTATTTGTGCACTTAGCCCTTTGATCTTCTCCTCCTTATATACTTAGATCCTTTGTCAATACCTTGGACCAAAACCTCTTAGGACCAACACCTTGGACCAAATACCTAGGGTCAATACCTTGGACCAAATACCTCAGACCAAAACCTTGGTTTTGCAACATGTACATGCTTTTCCTCCCGTGGGAGTGCGTGTATACGTATACACTCTTTTTGTTCTGTGGACCACCTTGTATATGTTGGTTTTACTAAGTGGACCTGTGTATACTTCTTAAACTGTTTTACATCAACCTTTTCCTTTCCCTTCTTTATTCTGATTAGTAGACCTTAGTTCAATCTTCTTGTTCTTCTGTACCAAAGCCATGTTGCCTCTGAATAGACCTGTTAAACTGTAATTTTCCATATTACTTCTGAAATGATTCCTTTGAACTGCCTTGTATTTTGTCACATCTATAAACACAATTGCCATGCATTCTGTCACATCTGATATCTCTCCTGTAAATTCATCTAGTTACGTAGATTCATCTAGTTACCATATATAAGTGAGTTGTTCTGCTACAAGTGGGTTGCCATCAAGTACAACACATGTATCATAATGCCAACATTGGGAAGGCTCCACATCTAAGTATGCTAAGGCCTTGAAGAGACTACAGCTGAGTGTGTAAACCACCTGCAGTTGGGTGCACAAGTTAGGAAAGAGCATGTATTGAATATCATTATTAATAAATAATAAGTTTTGGTGAAATATTATGTATCTTTTTTTGTTCATTCTCTGTTGTTGTTATTATTGTTATACATGCTTTTTATTGAATTGCACGAAAGAATACATGTTATATTGCTTTCTATTATTTGATGCGATAAGGGTAATTCTGTAAAGTTAATCATCAACGTGAAGTTATTTATGTACACGAAGTTGTAGGAAGGTAGAAAACATAAGTAAATGCATTGACGCAACAACATGCATATCCTTCTGGTTGTAGAAACCTAGTTCTGCAGCCTCCCATAACCACTTCGGGTGAGACTGCGATCTGCTTGCAGGTCGTTGTTGAAAGGGCCAGTGGTTGAGGTTTTTGTTGGTGCACAACACACTTTGAAATTCGGTCAAGCTCCCTTAAACCAACAACCATGACCTAAAAGTTGAGCCTCATGTCCTCTTATTCATCATATTTCTGGCTATACCCCATGATGATTCCACCACCTTAACCCTTGTGATTGCCACTTTTTATCAGTCTATGTTTGCATGATGAGGCTTGATTTTTAATTCCATTGTTATCATATTCTTGGCCTACCATCCACTTTCACATGATGCTTTCACCCTCTCTTGGAGGAATTGTTGTGATGAGTGGTCCTACTAGCCAGCCCCTTGTGCTCTTTATGTCATGAGAAGTTCCACCATTAACGGAACCAGTTTCTACCCCTTATACCACTCATACCTCCAGGAGGAGTTTCCTTTAAGATATTTTTAGATTCCTTAATTTACAAAACATTACTGAGTGAACTTATCTCCTTCATGCTCGTTAAATTACTTGAAGGGACGTCTATTTAGTATAAGTTTAACCCTTTTCCAGGCTGAGTATAATAGTTATGAAAAATGAATACTCTAGTACACTATGGCTAGAAGGTTCTCCCTTGTATTATTTTATCTCTTTTCTAGGCTTGGGGGACTAAATTTATGAAAAAGGAATCTAAAAAAGAGAAAGGGAAGGAAACATTCATCTCTATTAGTCGTTAAAATGGCAACATCAGTCGCATCGCCCTTCAACATGTCACTTGTCTGCATCATTATCTCATAGTTGGGTTTTAGATTTTGTTATTTAACCAACTCACAAAATAGAAGAAGAGATAAATCAATGACTTCAAAATAAGCCTCTTCGAGGGGGAAACCTCCAATACATTAAAAAAATGACTAATTATTGGACGATACAAATGACAAACCTCCTTTCTATATAAGATTCTAAGGGGTCACAATATAATCATAGCTGACATAACAATAATAAAGTAATGGCACAAAAATAATAATAGTGGGCTTCTATGGGGCACAATAATAACAATATGGGGACAATAGGGGTACAAAAATAACAATAAGGGGCTACAGTGACAATAATACTAGGGCAATACACTAGTATTATAGGGACCTAACGTGCCCCTCTCCTTCAAAAAAAGTATTGTCCTCAATGTTTGAGTAGTTGTGTTAGCTTCAGTATAAAATTCTCATTATCCCATGTGGAATCTTCAGCAGGTAAGTTCTTCCACTTGATGAGATATTTTGAAATAGATCAATTTTGTAGTTGTCGTGTCCTTGTTTCTGTGACTACTTCAGGTTCCAATATGATTTTTCCTTCCTCGTCAAGTTCTAGAAATATTGTTTGAACTGGAAGCTTGTCACCTATAACCTTCTTTAAGCATGAAACATGGAAAACTGGGTGCACTTGGGAATATGATGGAAGCTCCAATTTCTATGCCATAGTACCAATCTTTTGCAACACCTTGTACGAACCATAATACTTTGGTGATAATTTATTATCCTTAGCTTGCTTGAGGGACATTTTTTTGTATGGTTGTAGTCATAGAAATACCCAGTCACCTACATCAAAACTTCTTTCGTTGCAATGTTGATCTACCTGTTGTTTCATTCTATTCTGCGCCAAGGTGAGGTTATCCTTTAAGAGTTGGAGAACTTGTTGTTGATGCTCGATGTGATCTTCCACTTCTTGAACCTTATAATTTTCTCTTAAAGATGATGTCATGGAGGGTGGGTGATATCCATAAAGTGCCATAAATGGGGTCATTTTTATTGTAGTATGGAAGGAATCGTTATACCACCATTAAGCTAGAGGCAACCACTTAACCCATTGTGTATGTTTATCAGATACAAAGCAATGAAGATATCCTTCGAAACATTTGTTCACTATATCAATTTTCCCATCAGATTGAGGATGATAAGATGATATATGAGCTAACTAAGTACCCAGATAAGAAAATAATCCCTTCCAAAAATTTTCAGTGAAAATGACATCTCTGTCGCTTACAATAGTCTTTGGGTTTCCATGTAGCTTTTGAATTGTTTCCATAAATGCAGTAGCAAATGTAATTGCTTTAAATGGATGAGATAATGTAAAAAAGTGTGCATACTTGGTAAGTCTATCAACCACCACCATGATGACACTCTTTCCTTCGGACTTGGGTAAACCTGTGATAAAATCCATTGGAACCTCCTCCCAACGTTGACTTGGAATGGATAAAGGTTGTAACAGACCCAGGGTCTTAATTGTCTAAACTTTACCTTGTTGGCAAACAAAACATTCCATCAATTTTTTTTACAAATCTTGAGTTCCCTCCTAAGGGATAGGTGTGAAATTTTAGAATAATTTTTTGTTTGAGTTGGGAATTCTTATGGAGGTATAAGCGATCTTTGTACCATAATGAATCATTTTTCCAGCTAAATGTATCAGATTTACTGTGATCTTGCTGCGACTTTTGAATGAGTGCCCACACTTATTTGTCATTCTTCCATTCATCCCTTGCTTCATTTATCCAATCTGGTTGGATGATAGAAACAGCACAAAGCAATGCTTTCACATCCTCATCCTTTCTTGAGAGTTCATTTGCAACAACATTTTGCTTCCCTTTTTTGTAGATGATTTCAAAGTCATAACCCAACATCTTTGTGGCCCATTTTTTCTACTCTTCTGAATATAATGTTCTAAAAAGTATTTAAGATTATCATGATCTTTTTTTACCTTGAAGTGTCTTCGCATTAGGTAAGGTCGCCATTTCTTAAGTGCATGTAGTATTTCCAGCATTTCCTTCTCACAAATAGCTTTGTGTAGATACTTTGCTTTGATTAGATTACTTTCAAAATAAATGGGTCTTCCTTCTTGCATTAAAATAACACCAATTCCATTTCCCAAGACTTCACATTCCATAATAAAGTTTTTTTTTGAAGTCTAGCATAGCTAAGATCGGTGCTTGGCACATTGCCTCTTTAAGATGTTCAAAGGCCTTTGTTTCTTCTGGAGTCCAAGAAGATGCATATTTCTTTAGTAATGTTGTTAGATGTTCTACTATTCTCCAATAATTCTTAACAAACTTTCGATAATACTCTGTCAACCTGAGAAAATATTGTAGATGCTTTATGGATGTGGGAATTTTCCATTCCTTAATGGCTTTAATTTTTCTAGGGTCAACTTTAATACCTTCATGAGATACAATATGACCGAGATATTCAACCTCTTGTACTCCAAAGAAACATTTGGAGGTTTTTGCATATAATTGTTTCTCCTCTAATAGTTTGAGTGCCCTATCAACATGTTGAACATGATCCTTCCAAGACTTACTTTAGATTAGTATATCAAAACTTGAAATGTAGAAGGTGCATTGATAAGGCCAAAAGGCATGACCAAAAATTCATAATGATCCTCATGAGTTCTAAATGATGTTTTCAAGATGTCTTCAGTCTTCATTTTGATTTGATGATATCTTGAACGAAGATCCAACTTGGTGAAGTAAATTTCTCCTTGTAATTGATCTAATAACTCATCAATGACAGGAATGGGAAATTTACCTTTAATAGTGAGCTTGTTGAGCTCCCTATAATCCAGACACATGTGCCATGATCCATCCTTCCTGTGCACCAATACTACTAGAGTAGAGAAAGGACTTTGACTAGGTTGAATTATACTAGCCTCTATCATTTTGCAACCATACGTTCAATTTCACTCTTTTGAAAATAGGGATATCAAGCCTTTATGTTTGGAGGAACACTTCCTGGAATCAAATGAATAGCATTATCATGATCAGGAATGGGTGGGAGGCCTTTGCGAGTCTCAAATACCTTGGAATGATTCTCCAAGGCTTTTTGGAGATCTGGAGAAAAGATGATTTCGATGTGGAAACCTCTAGTGAACATAATTGTGCAATTACACCCCATTGTTCTTTTTTTAGAATCTTTTTCATCCTGTTAGAGATGATTATCTTTCCTTGTTTCCCTGTGATACCCCTTAATTCAAATTCCTTTCCTTCCCAAAAAAAATTTCAAGAAAATTTCTTGAAAATGAAAAGCTATCATACCCAAAGATTGTAGGTATTGGAATCCTAGTACAACATCAACACCACCCACTAGAATGGGAAGCATTGGACTATTCAATACATATTGTTCCATGGATAACTTGATATTATGGCACTTTCCAGAGGAATTTATGGTTCCTCCATTTGAAACCATCACTTGACACTTTGGTGCTAGATATAGGAAGCAATTCAATTCCTTGGCTATCTTACAATGATTAAAATTATGGGTACTACCCGAATCAATCAAAACTATTACCTTTTTATTCTTGATATGTCCTTCTATCTTGAGAGTTTGAGGAGTGATAATTCCTGCCAATGCATTACAAGATATGGTTGGATTCATTTCTTCTTTCTCTAGGATTGGTCCCTAGTGTATATCCTCTTCTTTTGATGTTTCTTGTTCCTTTTCTTCCTCCTATTCACAATCTATGTAAAATAATTTATTCTCAACACACTTATGACCTTTAGTGTATTTTCCATCACAATTGTAACCAATCCCTTTTTCTCTATTTTCTTCCAATTGTTTTGGTGTCAACCTTGTAGGTTGTGGAAGGCTAGGGGTAACAACACTTCTATATTTATAGTTGAGTGGTAGGCTTCTTGTTTCCATAATTTTTATTTCAATTTGTCTTGCCAACCTGAATACCTTCTCTAATGAATCAGGTTCCCAAAGGCGAACCTCATGTTGGATGTTTTCCTTTAAATTCTCTATGAACACATCAATCCTATGGTCCTATGGAATATCATTTACCCTTATATTCAATTTTTGGAAGTCCTCAATGTGCTCCACCATTGAACCCTTTTGTTTAAGATTTATCAATTGGATAAAGAAAGTGTTTCTCTTTATATCCTCATAATGTGCTATCATTTCCTCCGTAAAAATTGACCAAGTGACAATTTTTTTACGAGAGCAAAGCCATTGATACCATTCAAACTAATTGGGTTCCAAATATAAAGTTATAATGCATATCTTTTGTGTGTTTTGCAAATTATGGAGATCGAAATATTGTTCCATCTATAGTATCCATGTTACGAGATCCTTACCATCAGACTTCTTCATATCGACCTTTGGAACGTGGTGGGTCTTCGTTCCAATGTTAGAGTCTATGAAATCATGATTAACATTTCTTTTGTTCTCATCATGAGTTTCCTCTACTACCTTTTCACCATTAGGAAGCCTTTCTTGTAGCAACTTTGTCAAACCTTCCTTCAAACCTTCCATGTCTTTCTTCAAATCTTCAATGTTGTCTTTCTTCAAACCATGATTAATATTTCTTTTGTTCTCATCATGAGTTTCCTCTACTATCTTTTCACCATTAGGAAGTATTTCTTGTAGCAACTTTGTCATACCTTCCACATATTTCTTCAAATATTCAATGTTTCCTTTCATTTTTGTTTCTATACCATTGATTTCATTCTTCAAACCATCCATCTTAGCTTCAATTAATTTTTGTGAGAGTGAAATTTGTTGCACTTGGTCTCGTAGTTTTGAAATATCATGTTGCATTTCTTCCTCTTCTTCATATGTCATGGTAGATATTTCAGGTTGTTTACTAGGTGTTTGAATTTTCTTTCCTCAGGTCATCAATTAATGATAATTATACTTCACAATTCCCTTTGAATCACTTCAAACGACTTTCTCAAACAAAACTCATGCAATGTTAAAAAAAAAAACTACACACCTTTGTTTTCACTTTGTAGGATCTCGATATTGAATCTGATGTATCTCTGTAATTTAGGATCTCTAATGTCTGTAATTGCATCCTATGGTAGCCCTATGAGTCCTCATTCTAACCCCACAAGTCATATTGATATTGGATTCTCTAAGAAATAGTTATGTCCAATCTCCCACGATGACCTGATTATAAACTGGTTTAGTAGAGATAACTTTTACGAAGTTTCACATGTAATTATTTCAACCTTTTGCCCTAAACACAATACCCAACAAACTATAGTCCTTTCCCTTTCTATGTCTTTTTACGAAATTGGAATCTGATGCTCAGAGAGAAAGTTATGACGATTTTCCCAAGGTCACATGTTTGTGATCGAATTTTGGATCCTTCAAACACCCTAATGTCCTCAGATCATATCTTCGACAATATAGTAAGACAAGATCTGAAATTTGGTCGTGGGGTTCATCAAGATTTCGGCTCAAATGGGTTTTACTTTTAGCTTCTGCAAGCTTGTAGAAAAAACATTATAGAGACAATGGCACGATGGCCTGTTTGAAGTAGCGAAACCCTAGAATCAAAAGCTCTGATACCAAATGTTATGCAACTAGCTCACAAAATAGAAGAAGGGATAGATCAAAAACTTCAAAATAATCCTATTTGAGGGGGAAACCTCCTTTACATTACACAAATGAATAATTCTTGGATGATACAAATGAAAAAACCTCCTCTCTATATATAGGAGTCTAAGGGGTCACAATATAATTATAGTCGACATAACAATAATAATATAAGGGCACATAAATAACAATAGTGGGCTTCTATGGGGCACAAAATAACAACATGGGGACAACATGGGTACAACAATAATAATAAGGGGCTAAAATGACAATAATAATATCGGAATACAAGTATTATAGGGACCTAACAACTTTCCTAAGAGTCGTACCATATATATGAGTCTGTCTACTCCTTCAGGTGGTTACTCTTCCAGTCATATGGAGCATGCTTCAATGCCTCTTGCATCGTTATGTGATATCACATGGTGCTCATTAGTCATGGTGCTAAGTCACTCTTGTGTCATGTCGCTATGTGTTCAAGGGAAGTCTCAGCCTGTATCGGCCATCTACAATAGCCTATTGACCTTTTTGGTTCGTCCATCCCTTTGTTAATTGTACTTCATTATCTCATGAATTCATCCATACATCACATCATCTTGGTTTATTCCATTTCAATCCATCGAGGATACATTAAGGCCCTCCTTATATGGATCTTCTCCTGCCAACTTCAGTTCATTATCTAGGAGCTTGATCTAGGAACTAGTAGTATCTTGGAGCTTACAGACCTCAGTGGAAATATTCCTCACGATCAATAGTGGGTTTACATTGTTGGCTCATGATTGGTTGAGTTCACTTAGTGAACTATACTAGGTTCCTTGGGGTTCATTTTACTCATTGTTTGATTCCCTTGCATTTGTTATTTGTAGACCTCATTTATTGGTAATTAGACGGTTTCTACCATGCTCAACATGAACACATCTATTTGCATGCAATAGATTCGTACCAATAGGGTTATGAATGTTGAATACCCTGGGTTAGGGGAATTTCACTCTTACATGGCACCCTTCCTAGGTTTCATTGGAGTTATGTATCATTTATGTAATTTGAGGGCTATTTTGGGGCACCTCTTGTCTGTCATATGTCCATAATCCTATTGATGTATATTGTGACATTTATACATGTTGTATTTGTTTATGGCTATGCTTTATCTGATGAGTCACATGGATCTAATATGTATTCTTAGTGGCCATGTTTAGCATTTCATGTCATTGATCCACAAAGTATGTTTTAGTTACCATGTTCAGTATCTCTTTATGACTGAGCATGTGTATGCTCGACTCGAGGATGTTATCAACACAAGTGAGACTTCAGCATTTGGTATCATTCGATCCTAGTTCTTGGCTTTTTCTCTTCCCTCCTATTTTTACCTTTGAGCTTTATTATAATGTATTTTGGCTATCAGTTACTGTTATAACCTCATGCATTAGGGTGCATCTATTATCAACCTATTTTTATCTCTACGGTTAGTCCCTTTAAGTTATTGCATTGTTGACCTTTTTTCTTGGTCTTTAACCAATATCTTTCCTAGTTTTACTCTCAACTGCGTAGAGTTAGGACTATGATTGTGGTTGGAACCTTCCAACTACATGCGGGACCCATATTACCTATAGTCATGACCAAATTTCCTTAGTATTGTGCGTGCAGTTGGGGGAATCATTCTAGATGCTTATGGTTCTTAGGAGATCAATTTGACTCATCATCTTATCTCACTTATTCAAGTTGGATAGGACACTTTATTGGAGAATATTCTTACTTCTCTTCCTCCTAGGTGTCTATATTCATCCTCCAAGGGGTCTTCTTCTTCCTATCTATACTGCGCTATCCTCATTAGAGAAATTTTTAGGTCTAAAATGGGCCTCCTAAGAAAAATGTACAACCAAAATTAACTTTATAAGAACCAATAGGATTCAAGATGATGATGTCAACCATAGGGGATGATTCATCATTTTTGGGGTAAAAAAGTAAAAACTTTAAAAAATAATAAAATAAAAAAACTACTTTTTCAACCTGTATTTTAAACTTATCTCCCTAAGGTTTTACTCCAATTTCCAATGGGAGTACTCGTTGGATGAAAAATTTAATTCGTCATCCAAAGAGTACCCATGTTGCATACTTTCGATGGACATTTCTACACAAAAAATGAGAAATACATAAAAAATGTGATTGCAATCACGTTTTTCATGTATTTCTCATTTTTTGTGCAGTAAGTGTTAGCCTTGATGGCAAATGGCCCAAAAATGGATCCAAAAATGCTCTTTAACACTCCCAAAGTCTTCAAAATTTGCCTAAGGATCATTAAAAAATCACAACAATTGCATGCCAAGAGCCCTTGGAAGGGCGGAAAAGCACTATCGGGAGGAAAAAACTAGAGGAAACCATGAAAAAACAAAGTATTGGAGGCATACTTAGTCCAACGCACAGCAGCCATCAGATCTGGCCGATCAACAGCCCAGATCTAAGCAGTAAATCACAATCGGCCAGCATAGAGGACTTAAGGTTGGGTGGAAGACACCCTTGACCAACGATCTCTGATGATCGGATCGACGGGTCGCAATCGGCAGAGGTAAGCAGGTGGAGTAAGCGCGGACTGTAGGGGAATTGTGACGATGATCAACGATGCAACGTGGACCGTTGATCAAGCAACGCAGATCGACGGCCCACATTGTATCATAGGATTGCTATCGGGGATTACAATGAGCACTAACCATGGGCCCAGGGCATGAGTGATATGCGATTGCAATCAGATCACATCGTTATATCGCAGTGGAGCAGCACCATGGGGCGGGGCCTATGCACATGTATATGCGCAACCCGATGAACTGGACCCGATGGTGTTATGAATAATATTTCATAGAATTTGAAATCCGCAGAAAGGCCTTTTTCAATGCATTTTCGCTGTTTGATACATATTTATAAAATACAAAGGGAACCTTGGACTTGCGATATGCGATAAGACCCAGACCCGAAAGGGTTTGGGAAGGGAAATATATGATATTTGAAGTCCTAAGGGAGCCATTTTCATGTGATTTTCACGATTTTTGTATTTCTAGAATAAAAAGCAAATACACAGGGAACAGGCCACTAGCGACTTGTGATAGCAACCTAGAGGGTGGACTCGATTGAGAAATAGGCCATGTTTAAGGACTTTTGAAGTCCAGAAGAACAAAGATGGGTGGGATTTCTCATAGTTGCAGTGTTTTCTGTTTAAAATAGAAAACAATCATTGTTCACATTTAAAAGGATAACAGAGGCCCGAAGACCCATTGTATCACAAAACAGAGGCCGAGAAATATTTGCCAGGACACAGAGGCCGAGAAGCGATCATGGGGCATCACAGCACGACACATACAAAACTGAAAAATGATCACGGAGCATCACTTGCACGAGCGAGCTCCTAGACAGCACAGCAAACTATCCGAATGCGGTTACTCTTCTGTTGGAAGAAGAAACCTCCGAGCCCATGCGTGCCTAGTCATGGCATCAGGTTGTTGAAAAGACAGGGGGGATAGATTAAGACTCCGAGTCTTTGAGAGCTCAGAAGCATTGTAAAAGGCCTATAAAAGGCTGAAAGCTAAATGTATGAAGGGTTCAACTTTTGGAGACTGTTGATACTTTGCTACTCAAGCTTCTCATCTTCATTCTAGTAATATAAGCTTCTTTTGCTATTATATGTTCAATGTCCATTTTCTCTTCTGTTCTAAGCTTGTACTTGAATAGGTTGTTCATGTTTCTTCTGTGTCTAATGCCAGATAACTGCCATCTTATCTCTGTGTTGATAAATTATATTTGCAAGCTTCTTTTAGTTCCTATAGCTGGCCATTAATATGTGTTTATATATGCATCTGCTGGTACAGTCCGTATTCTCCATCTATCCATTGAATCTACAAACTATTGAGAATTAATGGTCTAAAGCCTTGTAAAGCTGAGGGTCTTCATGCATGTCTTGAGGAAAAATAGAGTTGAAATGGTTACCTGGCCTGATCCAAACCTTCATCCATTCCAATAGTTCAGAGAACAATATTGAAGATTATATGTTACGAGGCATCTCCGAGTTGCAACCTAGGAGAGTTTCTTGGAGTGATAACAGTAAGGACCATCGAAAGTATGCAACACAGGTACTCTTGGATGAGAAATCAAACTTTGCATCCAATGACTGCTCCCACTTGAAATTTGAGTAGACCCATAAGGAGATAAGTTAAAAATACGAGTTGAAAAAGTAGTTTTTTTCTTTTTTCCCTCTAAAATTTGATGATGTAATCTAATATTATTTTATTATTTCCACTATTATTTTATAATTTCCTTAGGAGACCCATTTTATACCTCTAAATTCCCCTAATGACAGGGTTAGCATAGTTAGAATCAAAGATTTATAATCAGAGAGTTGGAGTTGTAGAGTGTCATGCGCTGCTGCTATTGTGATTCAATTTTTGAGAGCAACATGTTGCCTTGAGTCCTTGTTCATTATAATGGGGAGACTCTTCCAGAATTAGGAGAGGAACACCAAAGTTGAAGGTATATGATGTAAGTTTGATTTATGGTCAATGAAGATTCATATTCCCTTCTTTTACATTCATGTTTGCAGTAATTTATATTCACGCGTTTCTTGATGTTTTGAGCTAATGGTCTTCTGCAGAAGACTACTTGTCATCTTTGTTTGTTTGTGCTTGTGTGTAGGCTTGGGATTGATAGAATAAGAGAGATATCTCATAGTTGGAGTGAGATAATTTTTCATTAGGCCCCAAACCCTTCACCAACTTGTGAGGAGGCCGAGTACTATCTCAAACCCTATATCATTAGGAACTGCATGAATGTCTACTTGCATGGTCATATGTGTGGGTATTATTTTATGTCTCAATTTAACCATGTTTTTCTCTGTATGGTGATCCTAATTAGGGCATAAGATGAAATAGTAATGGCTCCTTGTGTGTAAAATTTAGTGCAACAAGGAGATTACTTCATGATAGGTGGACAACAAAATTGGAGTGTTCAATGATCTAGGAGGATCCAAAATGGTGAAGTTTTTAAAGTCCTTAAAACTCTGCAAAACCTATCCTAGATCGAAGATCCCATCATTTTAAATCCAATGATTTGAGAGATACCTCAATCTAACACAGTATGTAAAATTTATGGCTCACTAAAGGTTTTGTTAAACAATAAAAATTTGTCGTTAGGTTGCCATGTGGCACACCCATAGGCCACCACATGGTAGTATGGCCAACATATGTACGGAAAAATCAAGCTTGACATGTGTTAGTATAGACAAAATAGTCAGCAAGGTATGGACCAAGCCACACTTTACACATGGAGGTACAAAAAACAAAATCAATCAGGTATAGACAAATCAACGTTTGACGCATGGTAGTATGAATGGCATAGTCAGTAGGTGTATGGGCCAATCCAACGTCGACATGTGACTTCCCTATCAACAACCCCGTTAGTAGCGACATCAGTAGTATGACGAATGAGGGTGTTCCATGTGTCTTGACTGGGTAGGACAGAGCGATGACGTGACCCAATGATGTGGGGCCACATGGCCAAACATGATTGCGTTGTATGGCACATAGTTGGTGGCCACACTGGTCATCCTAACCATGCAAAAAATTCAGTAGTCAATGGTCATCGATATAATCAATTTGTCACATATTTAAAATTTCCAGTGACCACCAACAGAATTCGGCGGACCAATGGATGGTTGGACATGCCATGTTGTTTTTTATATAAAAATATATATTAGTGGGCGAGTCTGGGGGTTTTAACCCATAACCACTGGTTGCCCAATGGGCTAACAACAGGTTGCCAACCAATACACCCCCAAGTGGGTCTTTGTATGTAATGTTGTGCCCTCATATTTAAAGGGTGACTATTTGTATGGTGCAAGGAGGAGGGTGAAAAGGTAGCGTGGAACCACACACACAATGGAGCTGGGCACATAAGAACCGAGCCAAGGGAAGAACTCTATAGTGCACTATACAAGGTAGAGGAATATTTTAAGCATATTCCAAAAATATTCCTAGAATATTCCTATGAGGGAATATATATGGAAACTTTTAAATTCCCTAGAGGCTTGGAGGTCACAGTGATAGAAAGTGGTCAACTTTACACTCAAATTTCACAATTTTTCACTAGGAATATGATGGTCTAGTCGATTTTCTAATCCAAGTAGCCCGTTTTTAGGATATCCTCAGATATGGAGGCATAAGATCTATTTTTCTGCGTAATCATTTGATTTTTACTGAGATTAATGAAGAGGCCTCCCCAAGATTGAAGCAAGGCCCGAAGATGTAGTCCACACTAGATGAACTTTGTTATCAAGCTCTTTGTGTTATTTGTCTTGATGGTTTCCTTTATTTTTTCCTCATCTTTAAAGTGTATGCATATATGTTTTTTCATGCTCTTTTACATGCAATTTTGAATACATTAATGAAGTAAAGGTACCATATCAAGTTTGGTATCAAAGTTGTCTTCTTGCTAATGTGAATTGCGAGTGTGAATGATAACTAGGAACAAGCTCCAAAAGGGTGAAGGTAAAATTAAGTCCTTTGATCTAGAAGCAAGGCATGCTACATGAAGAAAGAACATGGAAAATGATGATGTCTCTACCGAGGAGGAGCAAGATTTCCATAACTCTTTTTACACCATGGCAAATAAAGTTGATTTTTTTTTTTTTTTTTGCAGATTATGAAAAGAAAATGGAAGGGAAGGAAGACAAATCATATGATCATGCTTTGGTAAATCAAGGAGAAGGAGGAGAGCCTCTTGAGCCCCCATATCCATCTTCCCAACAGTGGGTCATATGGTAATGCCTTGACTGTGATTTTGCACAGAGGCAAGTAAATTGTCCTTGTTCGTAGCAAGGGTGTGATAGTTGCACTAGGTCAAGGAAGGTGCATGAGAGGTTCTACAACAAGTAGGGTGAGGTGAGTGTGGCTCTTGGAAACCTGTGATAGCACTGAGTTAAGAAGGGAACACACGAGCAAATATGCATCACAACATGGAAGTAAAGTTAGCTAGAAATCTGAAGTGATGGTTAAACCAACAACACATTTGAGAAATATTCATACATACATACACATATAGCTATATATGCATGTGTAAGTAAATAGATACATATATCATTTACAGTAAACCAGATACCATAGAATACAATACAACATATGCATGAAACATGTTGGCTCTTGTTATATTAAGAAGTGTAAGTTCTAGTCATACAATACATCCATGCCCAACCACTAGTTCTGACAAAGGAATCTTATAGCCACAACCATCTGCTCCTCCAACGAGATGTACTAGCTCTACGCAGTGGAGAAGCCAAGGCTCGTTACAAGATTGTCCAAGCTCCTTCCAAGATATTCTTATTGGAAGTTTGGTTGACCAAAAGCCTTTATAATGAGTTATGAGGGACTATTTATAGAAAAGGGTGGGGTGACCCTTGACATTCCCCTTTATGATGGTTCATCTACCCTCATGACTCTTCATCTAACTATCCAACTATCAACACTTGACTTACACTTGACAAGAAGTTACATTACAATGTACATGTACCCATGTGAGACAAAATGGCTTGAGCAAGCCATGCTAGACATCATTATGACTTAGACAACCATGGAAGTCAAACTCCTCAACATCCTCACGATGATCAACAATAACATACTGATGCCAAGATTAGTAGTCCTTGATGGTGTCCATGTGCTCCAAGATGACATCTTTCTAGAACCTGACTCTTGTTCCATAGCATCCAGGTACACTGCTCAGGCTCCTTTGTCCAACTCGCCTAAAAGCATGTGCACCATTGTCTTCAATGCGTTCAAGCCAACAACATACTTGTGCATGATGTCTGCACTGATGGACAAGTCTGGGCTAGTGGCAATACGCATCAACTCGTCGAAGTACGAGTCAAGCTCTAGTCGAACCTGTGCCTTTGTCTTTACCTGCGTGAGAGTTCCAATAGATGGGATCGCATGTGCGTGCACCACAACATCCATAATCTTGAATACACGTGCATGGGAAGCCTATATGCTAGTGATGAGTTGCATGAGCTCTTCATAGTTCCAGATCTGACTCCGGATATGTGCCTTCAGCTCGACTGCACTGACCTTAATAATCTTAGGCAAGTGAGGTGGGGCTCCCTTGTATATCATCATCCATGTTTGCATGTAATCAACAACAACATGCAAGTTCACCAAGATACGTGCTCTTCTAGCACATCGCTGCTTCCATCCGTTGAGATGGAAGATTACCTTATGCACGGTACAAAACTTGGAGTAAAATGCTCGCATCACTGTGTCAAAGGACAATAATTCATCCACTATTACCCTCTTTAGTTCAGCTTGGGTAGACGCTGTTACCAACTCTCCTTGCTTGGCCGTCTGAAGTTCCTTAGCCATTCGCTCATTCTCACCTATCAGAAAGCAAACATTTGAGCTAGTGGCTTTGGCATATGCTCTCGTAGCATCGGCCAAGGGTGTTGGATGTTTACACCCTCAACTTACATAGGAGATGTATGATCATCCAGAGTCGACATTCTGTGAGACTGCACAACTCTATGTTAGACTTGTCGAATGAGATGTTGTGCATCTCTCCTTCCGGATGATCTCCAAGGATCTCATTGCCTCCTTGGTCGCTTGAGACTTGCTCATCTTTTGGATGTGGTGAAGTAGGTAAGTTGACCTCTTGGTGATGGGGCATGAGCTCCATGTCTTGTTCCAATTCATGTTGCTCCATATCTGTATCTAACTATTGAAGTGCTTGTTCTATCTTATGAGCGAAGTCATGCTCCTGCGATCGTTCATCATGTCTACCTGATGCGAGCTGTTCTGGTGAGTCCACTACCTCTACGGGCATTGTTTCATCTATTTGCACATGTTACGCCCCTTGTTGTACCTGCTGTTGTTGCGCTTCCCTCTCCTATTTTCACAACTCTTGTTCCTTCTGGAGTTTCTCCTTCAACTCATGCAACTCCTTCTCTATTTCTTCCATCCTTTGCTTGTCTCTCTACCTTTGGGCGATTTTCTTGTTGTGATGTTACCTCTTTTCTTGTACAACCATAGCTACTTTCTCCACAAGTGGATCTGCTAGGAACTTGCAGCTTTGCTCTTCCTCCATGTGATTGAAAATCTTCCTCTTGCCCTTGTCCCACACTCATATGATTTCCTCTGCTACTGCTACTTCTGGTGATCTCCGAGATGCTACTTCATGTTGCTTCGATAATCACTCCACAATGAAGCTAACCTGTTCATTGGGTCTGGAGAAACTATGACAATATCTCCATGGGTCCTCCTTCGCACAATGAAATGCCCTATGGATCTAGTTGAATTGTACTCTTGTGTAGTGACCTTTCACAAGGCAATGCAGGTCATACGGGTTGTAACTTTGGAGGTGGAAAGGGTACTTCTTCATCTATTCTGCTTCAACATCCACATGCTTGAAACTTTGTATCTTGTATAACCCAATGTGCATCAAAAGAGTGGGCCAAGGTGCCTTCTTCTTCCAGTTTAGCCTAGCTGTCAATCCTACTGAGATGTGATATGCTACTTCCTGCATGATAAGTATGTCCAAGGCAAACTTTGGTAGAACATGCAGAGGCTTCTCCGAACTGTACATCCATATGAAGGTGTCGGACGGTGAGGCATACCAATCAGTAATGTCTATCAGTGCCTCCATTGCTGCCTTCGACATGTAGGGTGGATCCTGTTCGAATATCATCTTGTAAACCAGGGTGACAAAATGATCAGATAGCCATGTGATAACTCCTCTGAAGCAGCATTCAGACAACAACTTACAATATGTGTTCATAGTAGTCTCTGTCAGTGACCATGCCCACTCCAAGCCCGGGAACTCTTGTAGGGCACAAATTGCGTCTAAGATGTAAGCGGACATGTAAATATCTGCTTTCATACCTTCAGGTGACTGTCGAGCCCTCGTTACATGTTCCTTTAGTTGGTGATCCAACATTCTAGACTAGTTACATGGTTTTCCTTCTCTAGCCAATTGGTCCAACACGATCACTCAACTTTGTGGGAAGGTTTCTGTGCTTTCTTGGCCACATAGTTGACATGCAAATATGACCAAGTATTGATATTCCTTTTGCAGTAAATTTGTCTTACAGATCTGGTTGGGTGTCAACCTGAATCTAGCCTGCTCCTTGACCTAGTTCTTCAAGCTTTCTCTGGAGTTGGCATTACTGCTAGGTATACTAAAGGGAGTCTCCATGATGATCATGGGCTTCGACATCTGATACATATCATCATAATCCTATGCCAAAAAGGTTGAAATCTTTGTCCCACTGACACTGCACAAAATCATCGTCTCGGGATCAGTGTGTGAAATGATCCACTGTATCATGTCCATGCATGGGAACGCAGGGTATCTGCATGCAATCTGATACAAGCTAGACTTGTGAATGTTCACATACACCTGAAAGTCTTCGAGGTCTTCCTCAATAATTCTTGCAAATGCTTCATTGACCTCTTGCCATTTCAGCTTGATGTACTTGTCTAGAAATAGTTTGGTATCTTCATAGATCGGGAGACATGCAGACACTTGCTCAACTGTTGCTCCAGTTGCACTTCTATTAGTGTCTTTTGATCTTGCTCTCTTGGAGGCCATTGATCCTATATTGCTGAGAGGCAGATGAACACCTAAAATATCTGGAGACAAAGTGACATGCATGGTAAGAAATCTGTCATTGAAAACCAAAGAAAATTTTGGGAACAACATAACACATACTTGGGGATTGATAGGCAGAGATTGCACAATTTCTTCTGGTAAGCTAGGAGACTGGTTACCAAACTTGCCCAAGAAGAAGTATTGACTGTCTAGGGAGGCCGACTGGCTGCTGGATTTGCACAATGCACAATCCAGGCTAACTACTGACTACTCGGATCACACAATGTCTAATTCTAGCTGGAAATGACTGTAGGGTTAGTGACTACATTGTGAAATTTTCTGGGCCATCAGTCATTATCCCTCAGAAATGCACAAAACAACGCTAGAGGACAGCTCGCAGACACAAATTCACATTTATGGAGAGGACGAGAGAGCCTTCCTTCTCCAGACTGTGCAATGTTGTCTCATGAGGCACAGTCTGGGCCAAGGCTACCCAGACCCATCGACGGGCAACTAAAAGCAAATCTAAAAGTGAATGCATGGTGATACTAAGTGAAAGAATAAGTGATTGATCATGCATTCAAACATTGGATGAAAGATTCATAAAACATAACAACATGCATGTGGGTGAATCAAGTCATAAATATACTATTCCAGGTGGCTTTCCGAAAGACTTCTTACATGACGGAATCTCACCCCCACAAGCAGAGTTTTCTAGAGAAAGGTAGGGTAGAGGACTAAGTACTTTCCCACAACTAGTCCTATAGGGTGTTTTCCTAAGATTGGCTACTAAGGTTACCTTCGTCCTATAGGGTTGGTCGAGTCCTGAGATTCTTGGAGATCAACCATGGCATGAAATGCCCACACACAAGTTGGGTAGTGCTAAGGAGAATCACTCGCACCATGATGTAGCCTAACCCCCTTTGAATCAGTTCCTAACGCACTCTTACTTTGGACCATAGGATGGTGAAGGATTTTAAGCTCCCTAATATGTCAATTTTCTATGTCTTAGTGTAAGTGATAAATGGGTGTTATTTGAAGCCTATCCAACTGATCCTACACCTAACTACGAATATTATTTTAGACATCATGCCCAAGTGGGCTTAATTTAGGTGAGTTGGATTATTAAGGTGTAGTGTTTCAAGTATTGGCTTGGCATTGTTAACTAAGCTTACGTTCGCTTAGAGTGTGTGTGTGTGAAAATGAGGTGTCAAGTGGATGATTTAATTAAGGATGTTTTATGATGCCATGTGTTGTTGAAAATAAAATGTTGAAAAAATGTAAATAATGCTAAAAATGGTCAGTAAAATAAACAAAAAAATTCAAGCACACAACCACCCACCCAACAAGGAAATCAATCAACTAAGAAAGAGATGGAAAACAAGCAAATTGAAGAAACATAAAATGGCCAGAATATCTAATTTCTAAGGGACTAGGATTTGAAAATAAAAGGTTGTTGAAAGTGGTGTAGAAAACCAACAAAAATCAGAGGTGAAAAATCTAGAAAAGGAGAGGCAAGAAGCTCTGCAAACCAGGATAGGCAAGGGGATCCTAAGGCGAAAGGCAACCCTAAACTCTAAAGGAGTAAAATTTTGAATACACCTATCCAAAAGGGCTGTAAAATAGTGGAAAAATCCCTAAAAATCAATGGTTGAAAATATTGCACCCTAAACTCTTGAACTCACCAAGTCTCTTCCTAAATGATGGAGGTGTACTTTAAACCCTAGGGGCCTTTTTGCTTCCTCAATGAGAAACTACTAATTGAATATAGGCCTAGAGCTGGCTCAGGAAATAATAGGAACTCTTCTCGACACACACGCAACAATGTCGATAAAACTGGAAAATTCTAAAAAAAAATTTCTAAAAAATGACAGAATGTAGAAACTGACCTGAAAAGTGCGTTGACATAGTTTATTGACATAAAAGTGTGTCTTGGGCATAGTTATTGGGCCAAAGAGTGTTCTCATGCTCAACATATTTGAGCCAAAATGTGCCATCTTCTACGCGGATGATACCTCTGACCTGCAGAAAGATACGAAACCCCAACATAAATAGAAAATTTTCCAAAAAATAAAGGAGATCTAAAAATAGTGAGAGGGATAAAAATAGCTAGAAAAACACTACAAGTAGTTGAAACAATAGTCACCAAGGTTTTGAATTACTACACCAGTGGAATCGCCATTTGTTAGTATGAAAATTATTAGCAAGTGTAACAAAAATACTTCACTTAATTCACTAGTGACAAGTGACCCTAAAAACAAGAGATGGTTGCTTCTATGCTTCATACCTGCAATGAAATGTGAGAAAACCCCACAAGAAAATATATGATGCAAGCCAAAAACATATAGCTGTAGTAAAGGAAAGTACAATAACCCAATGGAAAACTTCAAATAAATAATCATTTTATTAAAACAAATGGTTAGGAATATTTACAACATGGGTCTGTAGATCCCCCTTTGTGTGATGGGTCCTTTTGATGTCCTTCTGCTTCAACAATTTGTTTCTCTCTCTCAATATGCAAAAAACCCAAAAAGAAATATGGAAATCCAGTGGGAGCTGAAATGTTGTGAGATGATAATGGTAACAATGATAATAATCATGGTCAAGGACGAATGGAAAACTCTCTTATTTATAACAAAGTATCGAGCTAAATTAGGAATTGGAAAATAATAATGTATTATTGACAAACATCAAAATATAACCATTGAGAATAATTTATTAGATTTTTTTAAGAGAGAAAAGATATTCAAAATGGGAAAATATCTTTATTTAGAAAGTGATTGAAGTAATTAGCAAATAAAAAAAATTATTAATCAATTTGTGAGAATTAACAAATAAATAATTATTAAATAGTGGTTTAATAATTATCTCATAAGAAATATGGAATACATAAGAAAAAATAAATAAATAGTGATTTATTTAAATATTCCAAGACGATTGAGTCAAAATTCATTAAGAAAAAATTATCAAATAATTATTTAAAGAGAAAATTAAATAAATAATGATTTATTCAATTATTCTCATGGGGTTTTTGATTTTGAATCAGAAATGACTTAATAAAAATAGTTTACTAAATTATTTCTGATTGTGAAAGTGAATTTACCATGGTAAAATGGATCCTACATGGTGTATTTTGTTACACCTAGTATGAAATGGCTAGATAGTCATTTTTTGGGTGATAACACAAGTTGTCATAGATAATGCATTAGTTTCCAAAGCTACAAAGTTGACTATAAAGGGAAAATATGATCACATTTTATTGACTCCTTGCATTGTCCATAATATAAATTTGATCATAGAATATATTGAAAATAAATTTCCATGGATTAAGGAACTTATAGGAAAAGAAATAGATATAGTTAAATTCATCCCACCACTAGTCTCAAGCAATATTTCATGAATACTCTAAGTTAGAGTTGTTGAAAGTTGTTGAGGCAGGATATGTCTCAAAATTTTATCATGTTGGGCCACCATGTTGCGGTAAAGTAAACATTAATCTAGATGGTGGTGATTCAAATTTGGACTGAGAAGACACAGGAAAATTCAAAGTTGGGAGCTATGGTGCATATATTTTGTCCTAATGAGGATTGGTGGAGCACGATCCAATTGTTGCTCAAGTTCATCCCCTGCATTTGAGCTTCTCTAAAGTTTCAAAATAGACAACTTGGTCTTGGCAGAGGGTTATGATGGTATGGATACCACACTGAGAAAACAATGGAAATAATTCCATAAGAATTTCCTCAACTTCTATTTTTTATTTCTCATTATGGGGATTTAGTGAAATAAATTATAATTGAGATATAAAACTAGTTTAACACTCCATTGCACACTTTAACACATGCCCTAAACCTAGTAATTTATGATGAATGTTAATTTTCTTACCCTAGCAATATGGAAATCAATTTCAAGTATAATTATGTCTATTGAATAAAAATAATAGCAATGGTGTTAACAAAATAAATTCAATGGAAAGAAAATTTACCAATCTCAATCACAAAATTGACACAACAAATTATGCACAATTAGTGTTCTTCATTAAAAATTCTTCAGAACTTACTTGGGATCCCTTCTTTGGAAAATGGCCCAACTGAAGAAACACATACAACATTGGATGTGATCCAATTGATCACACCATATTTGGTTGATCTATATCTCCTTATTTGCCCTTCCTTGGAATCAACACACTCATTGAGATGCTTCTCTCAATCTTGTGTTGATATAGGGTGTATTTTATTTCTCCCAGGTGTTGCTTTTATAACTTTACATTGAGCTAAATCCATAACCCTATTTTATAAATTGATTGATGGTTGATATTAGGTATTGTCTCACTTGAGATCAAGGGATGCTATTAAAATATATTTACTAAAGTAGTTTACTTTATCTCAATAAGTCAACACAATAATTATGTTCTTTTCCTAACTCTCACTCAGGAGAAGTTACAAATGCAAATTTCTTACACAAGAGAAAGAGTTCTAAGGAGATCTTAGGTGACACTTAGTCTTGTGTAGGAGAACCTTCTCGAGATACAAAAATCAACATTCTCTCATAGTGAGGGTGGTATTTCTACCACCTAGAACTGACTTCGATCATGGAACTACATTCATTGCCTTGGTTTCTCTCTTAGAATTGGAAGCCTTCCCTACCTTATGTTTGGAAACATCCTTGAAATTTTGTTGTCCTTAGCCTATTTCCTATAACTCGATTGCTTCTAAACATCTTATAAGGTCATATCGTACCAAGAGACCTTCTTGAAATATTTGGAAGAATCTATCGACTTCTCCTTCACTCTTGAGCTTTAAGGTTGACTCCCTCTGAACTACTCAACCTTCACAAATATAAAATTTTTATTCTCTTTCATTGATATGCTTCATGCCTTTACTCAAATAGGTTGGCCAATTATCCTATACATGTTACTTTCTCTAACTCTGGTAACATTTCCCTCATTATAGGTAGATCTCGTGTGTCTCATCAATACCTTCATATATTGGAAAGAAAAACAGAGCCCCTTCTTCTCCATCATGGTGACTGAGAGAAAACACCACCTAAGTTATAGCACCCACAACACGTCCTTCACTTCCATCTTAACATCTAACTCAAGTTGGAATATCACTATGCCAACCCTGTTTACTGCATGTTTTCCATCATCGTCAAAATCCACATGTAGTTTTGAGTCCCACTTGGTGAAGTTATCAAACTATTTGTAGTCATGTCATTTTCCTTATGGATCCACTATCTAGCATCCACGAACCCACTATTAATATGGTTATATTAAGGCAGAAAACAATTACAGAGTTTATTTTGAACTTCCTGGCAAAATTCTCCCAAGCTTGTGTTGACGCAGCTACAATTGGCAACATGCCCTTCCCCCCTTTTTTTTCTCTCCGAACACTTTGAAGAATAATGTCCCATATTATGACAGGAAAAAAACTTCACCTTAGGCAAGTACTTGTTCTTTGGATATGAGACTAACTCATCACTTTTTCTCAAACTCATTCCTTTTCCCTTTGCTATGAGAGCTCAGTTATTTTCATCCTCCTGCGTCTGATTTTTCGCTTTGACTATCACCTAATTTACGATTGTATATAGTCATCTCTTAGCCTATAAAATGTGGTTAATTCATCTCAAGCACAAAATCCTCTGATGAACAGATCCCATACCACTAGGAACATGTTCAATGCTATATTTAATAGTGATGATGCTTCTACCTTTTCTCCCATCGTTGCAAGATTATCTCGGATTTGTGTGATCATCATTGGATAATTCATCACTAATTTAGATTTGGTCATGTAATTAGTATAGCTCATATATTTAAATATCATCTTCTTGTTTATTGTCTTTGTATGACATAATCCTACCAAGGATTCAAACATATCTTTGTATGTCTTCTTCTATTTTAAGTGAGGGATCAAATGATCCTTCATGGCATCTACGATTACCCTCTACATTGTTATCTCCTTGTTTCCTGGGATGGCCTTCTCTTGAGGATTTGAGGGCTTTGGAATATCAATCTCAAAAATATTCTAGAGATCCATTTCCTTTGTGACCCTATGCTTCCAATGTAGGAAGTTTAATGCTTCATCTAAATTATCTCTGTATCAAAGACCCACTACAATCATTTTTTCCAAGTCTCACTGAATAATTTTAGAAGGTTTTTTTTTTTTAACATTATATCCATTGTAAGTATATAGGCATGACCCTAGCCTCTTTCTTAGTTGTAATGGATTTTCCAGCCAATACTAGCTTTATTACATGTGCTACCTTATTTTTTGTCTGCCATAATTCTCGAAAGCCCCAACCATTCTTCACAATACACCTCCTTGGAATGACACCATCAAATTTCTATGCACGGGGATCAATTGAATATATATTTACTGACTGCCTAAGACTCCCACTTCTTGGTATCTTCTACTAGACTATCTACACTGCTCCCAGTTTTTTCCTTAACACTGCTCCATTTTTTTCATGTGTAGACTTGTAGCAACAACTCTATGGAAGCGACACTCTTCTCTCAGCCATGTATTTCTCGATGCTCTACAATAGACCGACAACACCTTTGGTTTATGTGATCCATTGATGCGATCCTATGTCGCAAATACAATAATGATGCAGCCTAAGTTGCAAATACCATAATAATGCAGCCTAAGCGACATATACCCACAGTATGCAAATAAGATTGCATGTCACACTATGTGTGTCTGAGGAATTTCAAATATTCCATACTTAGTCAAACCTTCACAAATCAAAGTTTAATGCTCCTTAAATAACTCTATGTGGAAACATTTTATTTAACTATCCAAAGTCTAAATATTAATAACCCTTTTATCAGAACCTTATACAACCCTTCATAAACTTTGGTTAATTCTTATTACGCGTGCATATTAACCATACCATGGCCTTTATACTTTGGTTAAACTCACGCATAACCCATAAAACATTAATCTGCTTATTTCTATTATAATTCCTGTATAATAGAAATATCTCATAAACCACACTTAAACCTTACCTTTCCGCCATTTCAAAAACCTTTGCACATACATCGATGCTCTCCTTAGAACATTGAATCTCTGCCATCGATCTCATTCCTCGATCCAACAATTATCGCATCACTCGATCATCAACTAATCCGGATGATCTCTACCGTTGATCTTCTCCTCCCAATCCAACGACTGTCGTGTCACCCAATCGCCAACCAGCTTGGCTAACCTCCACCGTTGATCAATCCCGCTTGATCCAATGGTTATTGCACAATCTCGTGCAGATACTTGCACAAGTGATATCAAATCGAGAGCACGTGAGAAAAATGGTTTTCTCTCTCCATCGTTTGTTATGTGTTAGCCATTAAAGGTAATCATGTGAAATTTTGAAAGACTGCTTCCCACCTTTAGGGTGCGTGAGAAACTACTTACGCCTTGCGAATACCACTCACGTGCTCAATACAAAACTTTAAAGAACGTGGCTTAATAAAGGGTTATCGCTTAATCTTCGGCATTCATCTTCTTGACTTCATTTTGCACAACTTAATCTTAGCCATCTATCTCCCTCGCTCTCGTTCATTGATTTGACGGATCCAATGGTTCCTCTGCATCGTTACGTTCTTTTGTTTCTTACTGTATAATAGCCCATTCAACTTTCTGCCTGTGTATTTGTTCTTGCCTTACGATTTTCACTTGCTCTGATCTCAATCTCCACCTATGCCTTTATGCTTCTTTCAATAATCATTAGTTTTTTTGGGAACCTTACAGTTATACCTTCACTGTGAAGGTTCTCTCCGACACTATCTATGCACAACCACGTAACACACATCTCTCTTACTCCTCAGATTCTGCACACTTACAACCTAAGTTACGCAAAATTACTCTAGTCACACACACAATCTATAATTCAATTACATAGTACACATCATACAAACTCAGAATCGAGTAATCTATATTAACAAAAAAATGTTTACACAGGAATTTCCTCCTCGGCCTGATCTTCTATATAAGTGGCCGTTCCTTCCCTTGCCCATAGGCTTAACTAATTAACTAAATACTGATCCATTGTAATATGCATTTTAGGCTTACATTTATACAAAAGGTTTTGTTTAATCAATTCTGGTTCAAGTCCTTAATCTGCTCAACTAAATCCTAAATATCCTCTAAGTCCACTTTTAACTCCAGCAATCCCTAAGAATCCTCTCTAGTTCCACAAATCATGACACCACTTTCTATTCTAAGACTTATAATTGATTTCCAGCTCTCTCGTCATCACTCATCATCACTCATGTTCTCCTACATTTGAGAGCATTTACAAATATCCTCACAATATCTAATTAATTCCTATTCCAATCACTCAAAACATTAATAATTACATACATAGGAATCCAAATTCCTTGAAAACACAAGACCCCCTAAGTTAACTAAAATGTAATGAAATTTCTAAGATGAATGCTCCTGCATCAGAATCCCAAGGTTAAAATAATCATGATCTCCTAATCATGTGCTTCTGACCTTTGTCTTCATGGATCCCATACTTTGTTCTGTAATTTGTCTTTGGTTGATGTTGTTGTTTGTTGCTGTTCTCCAGGTTTCCACACTTTATGTTGCTTTGCCCCACTAACTATGCTTTCAAAGTCTGCTATTGTCTTTCTCTTTTTGTTGCATGACCTTCTTATTGATGCTTTCTTCTGAGGCACCTTCATCATCAATCTTATTATTCTTTCAATCTCTATTTCCAATTTATCTTTTGACTGATAATTACTTTTTCATTTGTTGTTATACTCTATCCACTCATCTTTAAACTGTTGTTTGTTGTCTTCTCTTTGAAGTTGTTGGATTCTTACTACCGCCCTTTCATCCTTACCCTCTTGTTGCTATCCAAACAACCTCTGTTCAATATCTTTAAATTTACTTTCAAAAGGTAAATTGTCCTCCAATTTCCTTCATACCTAATTCCCTTCAAATACATCACTATGTTGTTCATCAATTCTAGCATATTCTCTTTCCTCTTCTTTGACAACCCTTAGTAATTTTCCTTCACTTCCTTGACTGATTCTGACAATCAGTTTAACTTCTCCAAGCATAGTGTCTTCATACTTTTCTTTTTCCTCATCAGTATGTCTGACCTGACAACTTCCAGTCTTCTTCAATTCTAAAACTGACTCTTCAACTTGAAACATGTCTGTCTCATTTTCATCAAATCCTGTAATCATAAAACAATTATCAAAATTAAAAATATAAGGCCTCATTACCTTTTCCTTCTCTGGAAACATCTCAGTATGTTGCTCTGAGTTTTCCTTCAATTCCTTTATCAACACATCAGTATGTTGATTTAAACTCTCCTTTATGTCATATGTTTCAAAGATATCCCTCTGCTCTGGTTCACAATAATGAACTCCTCCTTCTGTAATGTCAATTTTTTGATATTTCATTACCATTCTCTTTTCCTTATGATTTTCATTCATGAAAATTTCTTTGTTTTCCTTTTTCAACAGTTTATCCTGAGCATACATCCTCTGCTTTCCCAACTTCCTTCTTTGAAAGTCTAATTTTCCATATAACTCAATAATTTCAATTGGAGTAGAATTTGGAAATTTCACACAATTTTCTATCTTCCTTTATTATTGACCAATCATCAGATGTCCTTTCTCCCTTTGCTAAATCTTTTGAATAGTCTTCTTCTTTCTTCAATTCTATGATTGTCTTTTCTTTGTCTTGAGAAAAATCTGCCTCCCCTTCTTCTTCAATACACTTTGCCTTGTTGTCTCTTTGTAAACCTTCTTCAAGAGCTAGCATTGCCCCATCATCTACATTAATATTCTCCTGCATTTGTTCTTCATCAATAACATTAATCAAATTCATTAGTTTAAATCTCTGAGACAATATTCCTTCGTTCATCATAATAAGATCTTGACTTCCATTTCTATGACAGCTTCAAATGACTGCCTTCTCTCATCAAGTAACTCATACATATACTCTTTTTGTTGTAACCAATCAAATTATTCTTCTTTTGAGAAATATTCTTTGTCACTTGTCACTTCAAGATCTTCATCGATCCTTAAGGCATTTTCAAAAGGTTGCTTTTCTCCTACAATACCTCCAATCATACACAAACTATCAGTTTTAAAAGCATAAGACCTTGTGGTCTCACTTGATGCTTTAGTCATCATATCTCCTTGCTGTCTTGAATTCTCATAATAGTTCATAAGATCTTCCATAGATCCCCATTCTTCATCTTTAACCAGAACTTCACCTTGTTCTATTTCACAAATGGAAACTTCCATTTCCAACTTAGCTTCTCTGATTTTTTCCATCAACCACTTCACTTGCCTCTGTTGTAGCCTTTTATGTAACTTAGAACCTTGTCTTTGGCTTTCCTCTAGTAGCATCATTAATACATTGAGTTGTT
This sequence comes from Pinus taeda, assembly GCA_000404065.3. Classification (NCBI taxonomy): domain Eukaryota; kingdom Viridiplantae; phylum Streptophyta; class Pinopsida; order Pinales; family Pinaceae; genus Pinus; species Pinus taeda. Next base: position 49,068 of record APFE030161133.1, read on the forward strand.
CTTTTAACTCTGAAATCTCCTTGTCACTCTCCTCTTGAATCATTCTCTTTCCATTTACCTTGGCATCCTCCTTCTTCACTTTTCTACTACTGTGGTCTTCCTCGGAACCTTTGTTATCTCTGTTATGACCATCAGTAGTCATCTTCTTCTCTATCTTCATGAGTTCCTCACCCACTTACTATGAGCTACATTAAAGCCTCTACAACAGCATGTCCCCCCTACTGCCAGTTACCTCACCAAGCTTTCCTTTGTACTTGGTCTTTTGGCAAGCACTTGGTTCTCTATTCTCTCGAACATATTTGAGAACTTATCTCTGCTCCTTCTAGGCTTCAACTCATCTGCACCTTGTAAGAATACAATTGTCCTCTTTATCCAACCTTTGTTGGAATTCTTCAAGGTTCTACCACATTCTGCTTTCATTCAGAAACTCTTACCAGCGTCCTTCATCCCTTAGCAATTCTACCCACATCCTATGTGGAATTGCCTTTATGATCTTGCTATGAGCTGCAACAAAAACCTCTTCAGTAACAAGTCTCCTTATTGCTACACATGCCTCAATAAGCTTCTCTCCTCTGAGCTCAGTCTTTTGGCATCTCTCTGGTTCTCTCCTCTGGAACCAATTGAGCACTCCTTGCTCTAGTTTGCTACAATCTTCTCACTTTCTTATACCGCTACCTTCAAGACCTATGCATGATCTTGTTCGACCATTCACCTGCAATTTGAATGGATTTTTCTTTGTTTCCTTTACATCTTCAATTCTACTGCACTTTATCTCTGTGTGCCTATTTCTTAGATTTAAAATTTGATCTCCTCTTGCCTGCATACACACCTTCAAAACATAACTTTGTTATAAGCTTTCTTAAAGAATTCTTACATGTAGAATTTCCTTGTTCTGCTTTAATACCAAATGATGCCAGCCTAAGCCGAAAATACCATAATGATGTAGCCTAAGATTCATATACCCACAATATGCAAATAAGATTTCATGTCACACTATGTGTGTCCTAGGAATTTCAAATATTCCATACTTAGTCAAACCTTCACAAATCAAGATTTAATGCTCCTTAAATAACTCTATGAGGAAACGTTTGATTTAACTATCCAAAGTCTAAATCTTAATAACCCTTTTAGCAGAACCTTACACAACACTTCCTAAACTTTGGTTAATTCTTATTACCCATGCATGTTAACCATACCATGGTCTTTAGACTTTGGTTAAACTCAAACTTAACCCATAAAACATTAATCCTCTTATTTCTATTAAAATTCCTGTATAATAGAAATATCTCATAAACCACACTTAAACCTTACCTTTCCGCCATTCCACAAACCTTTGCACATACATCGATGCTCTCCTTAGCACTTTGAATCTCCACTATCGATCTCATTCCTTCATCTGATGATTATTGCGTCACTCGATCATCAACTAATCCAGACGATCTCTACCATTGATCTGCTCTACCCAATCCAATAGTTGTCGCGTCACCCGATTGCCAACCATCTTGGTTGATCTCCATCGCTGATCAATCCCACTTGATCCAATGGTTATCTTGCAATCTCGCGAAGATACTTGCACGAGCGAGATCAAATCAAGAGCACATGAGAAAAATGGTTTTCTCTCTCCATCGTTCGCTACGTGTCAGCCGCTAAAGGTAATCATGTGAAATTTTGAAAGATCTCTTACCACTTTTAGGGTGCACGAGAAACTACTTAACCATTGTGAATACGACCCACATGCTGAATAAGAAACTTTAAAGAACTCGGCTTAATAAAGGGTTATCGCTTAATCTCTGTCATCTCATCTTCTTGACTTCATTTTTCGCAACTTAATCTTAGCCATCTATCTCCCTCACTCTTGTTCATTGATCTGACGGATCCAGTGGTTCCTGTGCACTATTACGTTCTTTTGGTTCCTACTGTGTAATAGCCCATTTGGCTTTCTGCCTATGTATTTGTTCTCGCCATACGATTTTCACTTGCTCTAATCTTGATCTCTGCTCACACCTTTATGCTTCTTCCAATAATCCTTAGGTTTTTTGGGAACCTTACAGTTATACCTTCGCTGTGAAGGTTCTCTCCAACATTGTCTGTGCACAACCATGTAACACACTTCTCTATTACTTCTTCTCTGATTCTGCACACTTGCAACCTAAGTTACACATAATTACTCTAGTCACACACACAATCTATAATTCAATTACACAGTAGACATCATACAAACTCAGAATCTAGTAATCTATACTAACAATCAAACATCTACATAGGAATTTCTTCCTCAGCTTGATCTTCTATGTCATTGGCCTATCCTTCCCTTGCTCGTAGGATTAACTGACTAACTGCTAACCCCTCTACTATGCCTTTTCGGCTTATAGTTATACAAAAGGTTCTATTTAACCAATTCTTGTTCAAATCCTTAATCAGATGAACTAAATCCTGAATATCCTTTAAGTCCACTTTTAACTCCAGTAATCCCTAAGAATCCTCTCTAGTTCCACGAATCATGACACCACTTTCTAGTCTAAGACTTATAATTGATTTCCAACTCTCTCGTCATCGTTCATCATTGCTCATGTTATCCTACATTCGAGAGCATTTACAAATATCCTCACAATATCTAATTCATTCATATTCCAATCACTCAAAACATTAATAATTACATACATAGGAATCCAACTTCCTTGAAAACACGAGACCCCCAAATTTAACTAAATGGTAATGAAATTGCTGAGCTGAATGCTCCTGCATCATCCCTCTTATGAATTGACAACTGAATCCTCATGTGATTGCCATGTAACGAGCCCTTATTGTACCTACAAAATGATCATTGATTTTTCATCTTATCCACATAGGTTATTCCTTTGATACTCTACTATGAATCAAATATTTTTGTTGCACTCAAACCCCCTCTCACAACCACCGATTATAATGTCCCTGCACCTAACCAAATATTTTCATTAACAATTCTTTAGAACTTACTTGGGCTCCCTTCTTGGGAAATGGCCCAATTGAGAAAATACATACAACACTAGATCTAACTCAACTGATCAAACCCTCCTTGGATGATCCATACCTCCTTGTTTCCCCTTTTTTGGACCAAACACACTCACCTAAGATGCCTCTATCAATATCATGTTGTTGTAGGGTGTGATTTACTTCTCCCTAACCTTTATTTTATAATTTTACATTGAGATAAATCCCTAACCCTAATATCCAAAAGTGATTGATGTCTGAGATTAGATCTGTACTTTCTTGAGATCAAGGGTTTAAATTAAAACATATTAACTAAAGTAAATTTCTTTAATTTTCCTAAGTTAGCTCAATAATCCAACATAATAATTATGTGCTTTTCATAAATGTAACTTAAGATAAGTTACAAATGCAACTTATTACACTAGAGTAAGTGTTCTAAGGGCATCTTAGGTGACTTCTACCTGCCTAGACACTTAGGCATGTGTAGAAGTAACTTCCAAAGCTATAAACATCAATAGTGAAGGCCTTATTGATTAATGAAGTAGGAAGAGGAAGGGATCAAATAAGGATAGGGAAGTGTGAAATGGAGTGAAAATATCACTTATAAGAATATTTCTAGCTCATCTACATAGGGAGGTGAAAAATAATTCTATTTTTTTTGTTAGTTTGATTAGTATTCATATATATTAGTTGTAATGCTCCCTCCCACCCCCTTGGATTTCCCAGACTAATGGGAGGTGTTACTTTCCACTAATCCAACCTCCATGGTCTTATTATGGAAATGGGATTACAAAATTTTATTCCTTTCCTAATTTAGTGGAATTAATTTTTGATAGCACCATTGTATCCAAATCTACATGAGGTTTATGGTGATATAAACCATTCCTAAATATGACTCCTAGAATGAAAGTTATGCCCCTTAAAATATTGACCATTTAACTCTTGCCATATAAGCAGGAGGTTTCCATGTGAGACATAATTTGACCCACATGGCCTTGCCATGTCAACCACAACACCTCCATGACACCTATGCAGCTTCACTATCACATTTGTGGCACTTGCCACATTAGCTTTTACGCACAGTTCCCACTAGGCCTATCCTTTTCATGTAAATCCATGACTCCCTTTAAATATGACCACAGGGGATATTTGGGTGTTCATATAGTTTGTGTTTGGTAAACCTCGCACACCCTCAAATCCTCGAATATATCTTAATCATTGCCTCTCCACAACACATATATAGACTTGGCCTAGATCTAGGGCTCCATGAATCTATGTCTTTTCCTCATCCCTGGATGTCTCAGATTTCCAAACATTTCTTCCTCTCTTGATGACATCTGACTTTGTGCCAAAATCATATCAGTTAATATCACTACAAACATCACATAAAATATGTCTAGTGGCCATTTCTGGCTCTCAACCTTCCATCTCCCAAAATGGGATCCATCTTAGATTTAATATTTTCCCTTGCTTCCTTGCAAGTCATATAGGTTAGCTCAAATCCATTATACTCACAAAAGTGCATGAGTGCAAATAACCTACATTTCTAGACTTTCAAATCCATCTACCAAGCCTTAAAAGGATAACTAACCTGAATACTAGTCTAACACCTTGCGACACTTACACTTAGGAATTTGAGGATTTTAGGGTCTTTGCCCTAGATTTCCTTAAATAATGTATTGCTGAGAACACTGATATCTAGTGAAATGAGGCCCTAATTCCAATGCTACCATTCCAATAATTAATATTGACCATAATACATCATTAAAACTACCAACGTTCGCACTAAACACTCAGTAACTAGCCAAATCATGGCTACATTTCTCTACAGCTCGAACACGAAAACAGTAACATTTCCCACCACAAAGTGGATATTTCAAATTACTATTAGGGCTATTGATAAATCATATATTGCAGCACAAGGATGTTCAAAAATCTTAATCATTCAAGAATACATAACAATGCTAAACAATGAGACCCATACATTATAAAAATAATTAATCAAACATATATAACATTCATACTAGACCTTGTAAATAACTCTATAGTATATTTTTTTTAGCACATACACAAAAAGACATCCAACCTCTCATGACCATGGAACCATAGAAACAACATCTCATCATAGACAAAAATGAATAATTTCTCCATAAATAGTACTGACACATCCATTGATATAACACATAAACATCATCAATTCTTCATAGTGTACATAAGTAAGAGAAAATACACTTATCTGTATATGTTGAATTACTAACAACTGAGGGAGGGAACTCAACTCTCCACCTAACCATAGGCCAACTACACCGCAATATTTCTTGCAGCTGACCACCCTCGAGTCAAATTCAAATTCTAAGGATTTAAGTGCTTAAGTGATATTCACACTAGTTTAGGTAACCAAATCACATGGGGATAAATAGCACATAATGCCTCTACCTGACACCTAGGAACTCAAAGCACATAGTGTCTCCACCCAATCAAACACTTCATGGAATCCAAAGCACACAATCTTCCACCCCAAGATCACTAAAAAATCCAGAGCCCATGGTGTCTCCAATGCAATCCATTAGGGAATCTAGAGCACACCATGTCTTCTCCTGATATATTTCACGGGAATTTAGAATCCACCCTCATGGTCTTCATCTGTGAAACACCACAAGAAGTACCAAAGTACACGACCTCTCCACCTTCTAAGAAGGAATCTAGAGCCCAAAACAAATCCAACTTCTCAATACCACAACTTCATCTTTACACCATACTCCTTGGTGTGCTTCCAAGCCTGCACATTCTTTTGCAATTATCCTCACGTGTTTGAGAGTATCCACCCTCTTCATATGTTATTGCATATTTTTGCTTCATGTGCATATGTGTTCGACCCTATTACACTACATACCACCACCACTACCTTATCCCATTTCCCCTTGCATGTTGACTTCCAGAATAAGTACTATGAGTCAAGGACTACATGGAATTTTTTTTATCCTTCTTTGCAGACAACCCATGCTTTTCTTCAATGCGTGCATAAACACTGTGATTAATTCCTCAGGGAGATAGGTGGTGAAATAAATTCAATGGCTTGGGTTTACACTTAACACCAAAAACTCCTCCTCTTGATAAATTTTAATCCATGTCCACTCCTTGAACCCAGTCATTATTTACATTTTCCCAATATTTACATGAATTAATATTCATGGTGTCATTTACAAGAGGGGTAGAAAAAATGGCCATCACATTAGCTTTGGATAAAAGGAGAACCATGGATCTATTTAGATTATGGATTAATCATGGAACAAATGGTTTACATCTACAAATAATTTACATTAATATTATTTCACAAGTGGCAAGATCTTCATCAACAAAAAGAAAATTGAGTACTTGTGTTTTTTTTCATTTAAGGAAGTGCAATATTTGATCTTGTAGAAGGATGAGGATCTTTTTTATGTACATTCAAACCTTCACCTTGCATATTGTAGGGATTCAAAATATAGTAGTGGGCCTTTTAAATAATGGGATGTGGCTCTTGAATGTATTGACATGGACATATCTCTTGTTGCATTGAATATCGATGAACATAGAACTGGAATTGGAAATACTTCTCCAAATCCAAATTATACTAATAAACATTCATCTCGTTTTGTTTTCCATGATGAATGAAGATGATGATGATGACTATTGGCCTTTAGGCTTTTCTAGCTTCTATTTTCATTGTTCATGGTTCATATTACATATTGTTGATGTTGTTGGACCCACCAACATGTCAGCCCCCCCCCCCGTAAGAAGTCCCAATTAGACCTTAGAGAATTTGGTGTAGGAGTCCCAGTAGTGGGTCATACAGTATCACCTTGACCGCGGTTTCCCACAGAGGCAAGTAAGATGTCCCTGTTCATAGCAAGGATGTGACATGTGTAGTAAGTCAAGTAAGGTTCATGAGTAGTTCTAACACACAGAGGGTGAGGTGAGTGTGCCCCTTGGAAGCCTTTGAAAACGCGTAGTTAATAAGGGAACACATGAGCAAATATGAATCACAACATGGAAAGAAAGTAAGCTAGAAATCCAAAGTGATGGTTAAACCAACAACACATTTCAGAAAGATTCATACATACATATACAAAAATAGCTACACATGCATGCATAAGCAAACATATACATATATCATTTAGAGTACTCAAGATAGTTGAAATACAATACAACTTATGCATGAAACATGTTGGCTCTATTATTTAAGAAGTGTAAGTTATAGTAATATAATACATCCATGTCCAACCAATAGTTTCAACAACGGAACATTACAACCACAATTGCATGCTCCTCTAAAGAGATATACTATCTCTGCGCAGTGGAGAAGCCAAGGCTCATTACAATACTGTCCAAAATCTCTCTAACATAGTCTTATTGGAAGCTTGGCTGACCAAAATAATATACAATGAGTTATGAGGGACTATTTATAGCAAAGGATGGGGTGACCCTTGACATTCCGCTTTGTGACCGTTCATCTACCCATGACTCTTCAACTACTCTATGACTATTACATTAAACTATCGACACTTGAACTTCCACTTGACAAGACATTACACTATAATGCACATGTGCCCATGTGAGAAAAATGGCTTGAGAAAGTCATCCAAGACATCACTGACACTCGGACCATTTTGGTGAGACAAACTCTTTGACATCCTTATGATGGTCTATGGTGGTGAACTAATTCCAAGCTTGGTCTTCTGTGATTGTGTCCGTGCACTCAATGGTGACATCTTGCTGAAAGTGAACTCTTGCCTCGTTTGCATCCGGGTACACTAATATGGCCCGTCTGTCCAACTCATATGATAGGATGTGCATGGTCATATTAGGTGCGATCGGACTTGCAACATGTTGATGCATAGTGTCTACGCTGATCTCCAAGCATGTGCTAGTGGTCATGTGCATAAGCTTTTCAAAATACATGTTCAGCTCCAGTTGGAGTTGCTTCTTTCCTTCACCTCGGTGAGTATGCCGAATGGGTGGGATCGCATGCGTACGCACAATGACATGCATGTTGTTTCATCACTTTCATGTGATAAACAACACTTCTCACATTGCCTGCTCCGTGCTAGCTGCTAGGGTGGATCTATAACTTGTACGGGCACAGTTTCATTGATCTGTGCATGTTGCACCCCCTACTTTACCTATTGCCGCTATAACTCATTCTCTCGTATATGCAACTCCTGTTCTTCCTTGAGTTATTCCTTCAACACATGTAACTCCTTCTATGTTTCTCTCTCTACCTGTTAAGCGGATAAATCATTCTTACGGACAAGACCGATCTCCCTAGTATGAATTGATATCTAGCAACAAGCAGGACAAGCAAATATACTTTTCTCTAAACATATTTCGATTCATTAATAAAAAATAAGAGGTGTTTTAGACCCTACCTTAAGTCCAATGCTATTTTGTGGCAGCCTTGCTCCAACAACTTCAAAGAGTTTCCTTTTAATAACCTGCAAACACAAACAAGCACACATCAAAGAAATCCTGCATAGATATTATAATAAATCATGTTCATCATAGTGATCGGGAAGTCTATGAAATAAACCATTAGAAACAGCTTATTAAGAAAAATAAACTTGATTGTATTAACTTTGAGAAAGAAGAACTTTACAACCTTGGTGCCTTGATGTTGTACAAGCTCTTCCCAGGGTCCAGGCAAGAATCTCCTCTACTTTGACAAGCCTCACTCTCTTCCAAATGAGATCAAAAGGCATGTGATCTTTCCTCTCAAAAGTTCAATTAGGAAGACTAAGTTCCAGGAGCATATACCCTCAAAAATATTCAGCTTTCAACCTCTCTAGTAACCAGCCCAAAGCTTCATTTTATAGTGCAAGGGAAGGAGGTTACAGGTCCACCATTGAAGGGATAGAGTCCTTCTTCAAGGGGATAAGCTCCTCACATCAAGGGGTTAGCTCCTTAAGGAATGGGATGCATGCACCCTCAAGGAGCGAACTTGCCAGTGCAAGATTCCCTCTAGAAGCTTCCAGCATTGACTCAAAGTGAGTTTTTAAGAATAAACTTGCACCTTTTTAACTTTTACATGGGTTAGCACCCATACATGCAGATATAGAGAGGTCAGGTGCACAGGGGACATGACCAATGGGTGCGGTACCGCAGGTAATGCTAAGAGAAAGTGCGAAACAAGAGTTTTAGAGATTTATAAGGTCTTTCTCTCATTTCAAAGCTTGATATGCAGAGTTGAGGTTTAAGACTTGCAAAGGAGGTATGTATGAGTGGTGATAGACTTATATTTATTACAGAAAGTCATGGTGAATATTTTTCGTGTAACAGATTACCCCCTAAAGTGTGAAGTCTGTAATAGATGAGGATGGTTTTTGTCATCTAAGAAGAGTGAAGTGCTTTATCATTTCAAGGATCTTCCTGTGGATACCCCAGTTGGAACCTGTAAAACATTCAATGCATATTATATATATATATTTTATCTTATATATAATATATATATAATTATAATATATATATATATATATTATAATATATAGATGATCATATCATCGCTGAGGTAGGCATTCCCATACTCAAATCAAAACTGACTAGAAACTATATAAACTTCTCTGATACAGGAATGATTTTGTAATTAATCACAAGTATAGACATATGTAGACACAGTATGGGTGCAACCATCTGTTTATGAATAGTACACTGTATAATGAATAACAAAATTCCTCGCATCCTGGATGGTGGAAACTAGATCCAAGGTCTTCCTTTCTAATTCTCGAACTAGTATGATTCTATCCATGCGAATGAATGTGTCGAAGTCGAACATGGTAGAAACCACTTGATTACCAGTCAATGATGTAAAATGTTAACAAGTGTGAGAGGAACCACCAGTAATGTCAATGGCCCTCAAAGTACTCAGTACAATCCATGAAGTGTGAATAAATGAGTCGATGTCGAACACGTCACAGAACCCTTTGATCGAAGGTCAATGATGCAACCTGTCATCAAAGGCGAGAACCCTGCCATTGAGGCATGCAGATTCCAAGGTACTGACGATTTCTAGATCATCTTTCCAGATAATGGGTTGGAGTCGATATAAAGCGATTCATCGTAGACAAGCCCACAACACGAAATCATAGATCAAGTTTGAAGAAATATATTTGGCACGGACTAACTCACGGATGATCAAAATGGATGACAGATATATTGCAAATGAATGGTTTATTTGAATTGACCTCTTGAACACATAACGACACTGCAGATGGTTTGGCTACAATTGACCCAAAGCTAATACCCAGAAACCGACTGAAGACTTTCAATATGGTTTGATTAACTGTTAGGCAAAGGATTTCCCAACCTAGGTGAACGAAAAAATGTCGTGTTCAAGAGTGGTTAACTGCTTTTCAAAAGGCAAAGTATGACAATCAGATTCATTTTTCTCTCTTTTCCCCCACCATTTGGCAAGTACCTCTTTATTTTTTGACAAGCTTGAGGAGGATAACATTTGCTTGATTATAATCTCATCCTTCGGATGAGTCCAACTTAGTTTAATATTCAAACCCTAAGAAGGAGTGGTCCATTCCTATTTGTAATTGAACAGGTCCTTTACTATTAAATTTTAACGAGTCCAGTATAGGAGAAACTCGGCGTTTTTCAATTTTAGGGAGTCAGAAGAAAAACTTAAGAAAACTCCATGGTTGTCCTTTTTCGTAAATTTGTGTCTCCCAAGCCTGAAAAAGTATAAAATAATACTTGAGAGAACTGCTTGACCATTACAATCAAGGAGTACTTTTCATAATTAGTGCCTTCAATCTGAAAAAGTAAAAAAGTGATCGAAAACACATCGTTTTATTACCAATATCGAACTTGAAACGACAAAAGTCCAGTAATCTTTTCATGTTTATACAGTCAGAAAAGAGCTATAAGTCGACCGTCCTTTTAATTCGGTTTTAATGAGTCTAAAAAGAAAAACTCGACATCTTTTCATATTTTACGAGTCAGAAAAGAGCTTAAAGAGGATTCCTATTTTTTTGTTTGAAAATAATCAATTCTCCCCGAACACCCAATATTCTACACAAAAACTGCAAACATTACTAATATCTGTTTAAAAATTAATAAAAATGTAGCAAAAGTGACCTTTTTAATGTGAAAAATAAATAAATTAAAAATTCATTTATTCAAAAAATCTTATAAAAAGGGCTTTTGCAAGTTCATTTTTACCGTTTGGCTTTGGAGTAAAAAGTAAGAGCTTTTTTTAAGAAAACTTCCTGTGAAGATAGCGGAAAATCCGACCGCTGGAATTGAGAACCGTCCTCTCAAGGTAATCCACATCATCCTTGACTTGCATTTCATCCATTTCATTTTCATTTTTAGGGCTTTAAAATTCATTTTTAAAGGAAAATTTTGGTTAAAAATCGCTCGCGGTGGTTGCACAGGCATACCATGCGTACCCTGCGAACCCCTACTTTTTCGTACAAAGAAAAAAGTCAGGGTCCTGCACTTGCCCTTAAGGATGAGTGCGAACCTATGCAATGTCCCTAACACTGCGGGTGCGGACCCCACGAAATGCATTTTGAAACCCTATATTTTCTCATTTCCGCCCAAATGTTTTGAAATTACAAAATTCTAAACCGCCTATTTTGCAATGCAGATACACAAGATGCTTGTTTGGTGGGAAAGAGAACACGAAGATGTGAATCAAGCCGCATTACTCCATCCACCTTCAATACAGGCTTTAAGAGCATGTGGACTATTGAAATTTTGGGCCATACCCGGCATGAGGGCACAGGTAGACTTTCTACAATGGCTGGTAGACAAGTGGAGCACGCAGGACCAGTGTTTCATCATTGGTGGCCACCAGCTCGAAATCGAGCCAAAGGAAATTTATTTTTTGACTAGTTTTCCGAAGAGAGGCGAAGGATTATCTCTATTTGGATCTAGGCCAGGTGGCCAGTCTGTCACTAGTCTTTGACTAGAGTTTTGCAATATCCAAACTGCAGACAAACGAAAAGATGTTAAGACCATCACCTGTCCTGAACTAAAGGTGATCGCATTTACTGTCATCAGACTGTGCGAGAGCACAACATTGCATCTAGCTATTGGTTCCCAAAGGCGCATGGCAATAGACTGCTTCCAAGGCACCATCTTCAACTGGTGTGATGTTGTGTTGGCTAATATGGAAGGCCAACTGACTAGGGCAAAGAATGGACAACTAAAGAACTTTGGATATGGTTATTTAGTTGTGATATTTGCCCTAGAGAGGGTACCTATACTGGTTCCAAAGAAACTTACCGTTGAGGCTGGACTTCCCTGAGATCCTAGGATTATGTGCTGGGATGCAGTCATGGCCCGCCATCCCGAGGAGGGGACCGAGGTTGTTCGATTCCTACTTGAGTATTTTCGCTGGTTGGGAAACCAACTTTTCATGATACAGGATTTTCCATATGCTGGGATGGATTATCGTGGTGATCCAGACATGGCTCTTCCACCAGGGGGGCAATGGGATGATACAGGTAAAATTGTTTTCAACATTTTTTAAATTATATATATTTCTTTTGTTTTTAAATCGTCCAAAAATTGATAGTAAAAAGTTTTAAATGTAGATGTAGGTCCACGGTGACCAATCGCTCTCCTGCCCTATCAGAGAAGACACCTAGCTGTTGCCGCACCAACTCCACAGGATCAATCAGTAGAGACCTTGGCCAAATTAGAAAGTCATCTAGAGCACTTGACGATAGATATTCCAGAGACTAGCATAGATGATATTCCTCTTAGGCTTTAGCGCTATGTGATTGGGGTCCCAGGACCTTTTAGGAGGTTCCTTTGTAGGGTAGCCTGAGCAGTGGTTTCTTATCGTGATCATCATCAGGGATAGGATGATCGCTTTTGTAGACTTCATATGACATTTATATCTTTTTGAGCTATCATTTTTGCCGATCATAAGGTGTTTTTCAACCTATGATCGAAGACGATGTATATTTTGACAAACTTCTATGTTATGATATATTGCTATTACTGGTTATCTTGTATAACATGTTTATGAAATGCTTTTAAATTTACTGTCTTGATTATTGTAAATGTCTACTTAACATTTGAGAAGCAACTGCACCTGCTAATGTGTTTAAATATCTTGGAATATGTTGATATTCAATGTAGTCAACTTCACGTTCCAAGAGATGAACTCTCAGAAAATAATCTTAATAATACTGGATTTCTATTGGCATAAACTCTGTTAAGTTGTTATACAACGAGTTCATAATCTACCCTTACAATCAAACTCCGAATCCCAAATGAGATGGATTCAGATAATAACTCAATCACTGCATTATACTCTGCAATGTTATTCGTTGTTTGACCAAGGCTTACCCCATGCATAGATACTAACTCGTCAGAAGGTGAATAGATAACCCAAGCTGCGGAAGAAATATTCTGTGTACTATGACAGGCATCACCAGCAAAACCAATGTATGTTTGAGAAGACGCTGACATCTGTAATATCAAGAGTAAAACCAAGATAAGCAAGAATAATGACAAAACACTCTCTAAACTAGGCACACTTTCTAATCTAAAACACACCAACTAGAAAGAAATCTATTCTAACCAGAATTTCCACACCAAACTTTAAGCATAATATCTTTTTAGATAAAGCCCATTTCTGGGTTTACCTAAAGAGACACTGTCAAAATCTACTAATTCATAGTTCGCTTAACAACAAAAGGACCATGCCACATGGGTACGAATTTTCCAGCCCCTAGCTTATCGTTAGCTTGATCGTATAATAAAACTAGGTCCCCTTCCGAAAAATTACGAGGTGTAACATTTCGATCATACTGATCTTTTATCCTTTTTTCGTGAGTCTCGAGTGCTAATGCAGCATCACCTCGATTCTCATCTAATTCAGCTAAGTATAACAAACATTTTTCCTCTTCGGAAGTCGCTGGAAGTAATTCTATGGCTATTTGCAACGATGGAATTTCGCATTCAATGGGTAACACAGCGTCCAACCTATAAACAAGCTGAAAAGGAGTGAAACCTGTTGATGTTTTGATTGAGGTTCGGTACGCCCAAAGCGCTGAAAATAACATGTTATGCCAATTCGACCGATGAATACCAATGATTCGTTGGATCATGGTGACTAAAACTTTGTTGATTGCCTCAACCAGACCATTCGCCTATGGGTAATATGGACTAGAGCTATCGTGATGTAGGCTAAGTTGATGTGCGAGCTCAGTCATCATGATGTTTCGGAAATGGCTCCCATGATCAGTGATAATCACTTGAGGAACCCTAAACCTAGCAATTATATGATTGAAAATGAAAATAACAACAATTTTGTCGTCTGCCGAAAATGTAGGCATCGCCTCAGCCCACTTGGTAAAATAATCTACCGCAAGGATGATATACGCATTCCCCCCAACCGAGTGAGGGTTACATGTAATAAAATCGATACCCCATTTTGCGAAAGGACCAACGGCAATTATAGGGTGGAGAGGAGAAGATGGAGCACACATCTTTTGATAAAAAATTTGGCAATTGTGGCATTTTTGGACTGCATTGATACAATCTTTAAATAAGGATGGCCAGAAATAACCAACGCGCAATATCTTTTGGGCTATGGCATACCTAGACATATGACCGCCACATGCTCCAGAGTGACAGTCATTCAGAAACTTTTCTTCTTCCTCATGAGTTAAACAACGACGGAAAATAGAATCCACTCCACGACGATAGTGTGTATCTCCAATAATTTTGTACTGTTGGGATTGGAAACGTATTTTCTTTCGTTGAGATCATGAAATTTCAGGCCGAAAATATTGGGTTTGGAGATATACAATTATATCCCCATACCATGGATCAAGAGTACTGGTAAGAAACAAAGATTCATTTGCAAGGGATTCTTCTGCCACAGTTTCGGTATCAATACGCTGGAAGTCACACATTAACTCCGCGAAAACCAAAGACTTCTTTGACTTGGATTTTTCAAATTCCAGGTCAAATTCCTATAGGATAACAATCCATTTGGAATACTTGCCCCCTAGCAATTGTTTAGTCAAAATATATGTCATAAGGTTACAGTCAAAAAGTACGGTGGTTTTGCGTAGTAGAATGTAGTGACGAAAACGCTGGACAACTTGAACAGCTGCTAGAGCCAATTTCTACACATGCGAATACTTTAACTCAATTGGATTCAAAGTTCGACTAAGATAGTAAATCACATGTTTAGCATTGAATTCATCTTCCTGAACTAAAACCATTCCAATGGTGGAATGAGAAGCGACGAGGTACAAAAAGTAGTCCTGGTTGTAGTTGGGACGATGAAATAACGGTGCATGGGTCAACGCGTGTTTAAGTGCACCAAACGATTTCTGAGCTATCTCATCCCAAAAGAATGGAGTGTTCTATTTCAACAACCTGGTAAAACCTTTCGTTATCTCGGCATAGTTCGGAATGAATCAACGTAAACAGTTTGCTTTCCTTTGCAAACTTTGGAGTTGGCGAAGAGTCGAAGGCGGAGGTAATTTAACGATGGCTTCAACCTTCAAGGGATCGACACGAATGCCGGCTTTTGAAACAAAAAATCCCAGTAAGCAACCCATTTCTATACAGAAAACACATTTGTGCGGATTCATTCTAATTCGATAATGCCTACATCTCATAAAAAAGGCTCGTAAATGAGTGAGATGATCAGCTCTACGTAATGAATGAGTAGGTAAATCATCGAGATAAGGCTACACAATGTGCTTGATGTTGTGAAATGCGTAAGACATAGCCCTTTGAAAAGTTGCTCTGGCATTCTTCAACCCAGAAGGTAATTTGTAGTAAGCAAAGGTCCCCATTGGACAAATGAAAGTCGTTTTTGGTTAATCAGCAAGGAGTATGTTAATTTGATTGTAACCGAAAAATCCATCCATAAAGGAGAACATTTCACTGCCGGCACAATCATCAATTATTTGATCGATATAGGGAGTTCGATAATTGTCCTTTGGACAGGCTCGATTAATATCCCTATAATCAATACATATTATTATCGTTCCTTGATTTTTGTTAATAGGAACAATATTCGATACCCAATCCGTTAAAGGAATCGGATATATGAAACCTGCTCGAAGTAATTTCTCAACTTCAGCTTTAATAGCAGCAGCTTTTCTTGGGTGTATCTGACGCAAACGTTGCCGAACGGGTTTAGCATCCGAGTGAGTTTTGATTTCATGGACAACAATTGATGGATCGATTCCTGACATTTCTTTATATGACCAGGCAAACACGTCGTGGAATTCTTGAAATAGGGCTTTATAAGTTTGGAGTTCCTCATCCGTACAAGAATCACCTATATGAATGTTTTCAATAATTCCGGGTTTCACTGAAATGTCAATAGGAATGGTTCGAGAAATGTTTCCCAAATTCAACTCAGAATCAGGATGTTTCAATGGATTTTGTGGATCCCTGACATAATCAGTGGTAAAAATAGATGAGAAATCATTTTCAAAATGACTAAGCTCAGGTAAGAACGAAGATCGATGATGAAGATCTTCCCATGGTAAATCATCAACAGATAAAATCTCACGAATCTGCTCATCAGTATGAACAGGTTCAGAAAAATTTGTTGATTCTGAGGTTGAGATTGAAAGTGACTCCCCATGGACCACATTAATTGGATCAATTTGGGTTGAACTAAAGTTAGAAAATGATTGTACCGCCTGATATGCAACTTCAAATGGACTCAAGGGCATGACATCACCAAATGAGTCTACCTCGGAATCGAAAGGTATGATCTAAGGATCATCAAGAACAATAGTGTTCGATGAAATCATATGAATGGTTGCAAAAGGAGGCAATACGTTTCGAGGAGGAAAGGAAAATGTTCCTAGTAAACCGGAATATTTAACTAATCCCACCCCAACATCCTTATAAGGGATAGTTGTTTTACCGACATGTTGAATACTCTCAGAAGAGGTTGGGTCGGATGAAAAGTAATTCAATTGATCTATTGTAACGATCTTTCCATTATGAGGGAACTTATTGAGCCAAAATACCGATGAAACAACAACAGTCATCACATAAGACCAACTGCGACCTAAAAGAAGGTTGTAATCTAGAGGGGCATCAACCACCTCCACATCTAGATTAACAGTTTTTCCTTCTACCCCTATAGGTAAATCCTGCAGAATGCCATAAGGATGAATCCCTCGGCCGTCAAAAGCCTTCAAAATCATTGGGGATTGGTTAAGTGTCGGAGAACCAAGCGATTTCCAACACGAAATCAACATAATACACGTTGAGACTCCCTCATCAATCACAGTCTCAAAGCAAGGCCTGTTTTTGACTAACACTGGGATCTAGAAATCCATTTGATGAGGTAAGCGAGGTGTACTATTTTCTAAATCGAAGATTATAAGGTTGGAATCCTGAACATCAACAGCTCCTATAGCAGACAAAAGCAATTTATGTTGCGCTGGACATGATTGCAGCACCTCCAAAGCTGACATTGTTGAAGGAGATATAGCTAAATCTTCAACAATGTTATAGTTCTGAGCAGCTCGCATGTGGATTGAAAGCTGACTTCCGAAGTATACCTTTAGCAGGTGGTTTGATTACTAAGTCTGGATTAGGTTTCTCGATCTGTAGTAGATCGGAACCAGGAGAAGTTGAAGTTGATGGGTTTGAACTAGAAGATTCTGGTTCTTTACCACCAATAGGATTCTTACTTCCATAATCTTGCAATTGCGTCGCAATCTTGACATGGGACATCATCATAATTGGTTCTTCTGAGGCATTTGAGGAAGAACCTATCATCTTACTATCTTGACTAGGAAAAGGATCCTTCAAGACAACAGGCATTTGAGAACTTTTGATGATTTCGAAGCCTTAGCTCGATGTGGACAATCTCTTGTAAAGTGCTCCTCATCACAGATGAGACAAGGATAGCGAGGTTTACGTTTCTCGTCAGTAGATTCAGTTTTTTCTAGTTTCTCTTTTGCGTTTTGCTTATTTTTATTCTTCCCTTTCTTTTTACTATTGGATTTGGATTTGGCCGTAGAAGATTCTACAACATGAATCTCAGCAGGAACTTCAGCGGAAGCTTCTCTTGTCGCGGAATCTGGTAAAGTTATAATAGGAGAAGAATTCTTTGCAGATTTCTTCTTACTTTTGGTATTAACTGTACCAATCATACCATCAGCGGCATGAGACCCTGAAGGAGTTGCTGTTATTTGATTTTGTTTGCGAAGATCAGGGATTTTTTCGTGTAAAGTACCCAACTACGTATAAATTAATTCAAGGTACTGAGCTTGAGCAATTACTTGCTCCTCAGTAACTACTCCTACCTTAGCTACATCCTCAGTGATCTTTGGTAATAAGGATTTAACAAACCATTTTGCCAAAATTTGATCCAGGATATAAACTTTCACTAAACGTCATCGACGTTGCCATTCATGAATATGGTCTGAAATATATGTAGATGTTG
Organism: Pinus taeda; assembly: GCA_000404065.3. Lineage (NCBI taxonomy): Eukaryota > Viridiplantae > Streptophyta > Pinopsida > Pinales > Pinaceae > Pinus > Pinus taeda. The sequence continues at coordinate 67,483 of APFE030161133.1, forward strand.
ACTGTTTTAATGAAGTTAATAATTCCGTGCCATTGTCATATCTGACAAGCAACTGAAAATGAGTTAAGAATGAAGTAGCTAACTGACTAAAATTATAAAAAGAGCTTCGTGGCAACTCAATGTACGACTTAGCCGTGAGACCAATTAGAGTGCGTTGAAAAAGGAGTAAGCAAATTGAATCATCTAGAATGGAATTTGATGCACACCAGAGGTGATAGGTCATCACATGGTTCGACGGATCCTCTCCAGGTTTACCCTCAAACTTGGGAATATCATCGGGCAACTTATAAGGCATTGGCAGCCAGTAGGGAAGATAATAAATTGGATCGTTCATCAGGCGTGACAAGTCAGATAAATCCAAAAATGCGATGAATGGTAACTGATGATTAGGGTCTCGAAAAAATTGAGTCACAAGACCAGCTCCAGGAGGAGGATAATAACCTCTGGGCGTTAGATGAAAAGGAATATGAGGTGGTGAAGCAGTGAGACCTGGATTTTCTAAAAAGTTCGTCAAAGATACGTACCAAGCATCGGTTCGAAAAGGACTGTAAAAGATAGATTCACGCACCCTAAGTTCTATAGTCAGTTGATTTTCAAGGGGAGTTATATCCTCGTCTGGAATAACAAGTTCTTCAATGGAAATGAATCCAGACGGAAGATTCTAGGTAATGACACTTCCTACCCTTGGTGAACCAAGAGCACTAGAAACTGGAGAAGCAAATCCTGAGGATGGAGTAGCAGCAGGTTCAGTTTTAGGTTTAGAAATTTCAGGTTCCTCAACGAATTCACCAGTAGAAGAAAAACTACTGGCAAGCTCAGAAACTAAAAGCGGTTTAGAAATATACTCTGTTGCTGGAACTTGATAATCAGGGTGAAAAGCCAAAGATGATTCTCCGACCTCTGGTGACCCAAATCTACTTTCACTAGGTGTGACAAGAGCTCTTAGCCCTTCAAGCTGAGTTGGTGTATATTCGGGAGGTTGCCCCCGAAGTCTACGGGATTGTCTCAGTAATTCAACCATGATTAATTAATTAATTACTTCACACGAAAACAAAGAAAATCTCAAGAAAGCCACCTAAAGTCTCTAAAGAACCAAACAATTGAATCACACACCTAACAATCTAAGAGTTCAAACCACACACAAACAGTATTTTTCCGTACCGAAAACACTAGTTGGTGATGAAATCCAACCTCGTAGAATTCAATACAGAATGGCGGTTGGAACAGTTACCCCAACAACCTGCTTAATGAAACAGACTAGCACAATTTTCTCCACAAAGCTGTCTCGAGTGGAGATAACCTCCCAAAGAGTCCAAGTGAGTCTAGTCAACGTCTGCTCCAGGTACAGTGGGATCTTCCCTCCACCGTCACCTTAGGAAGAATCCTAAAGATTATGGTCACTAAGGTTACCAACGGAAACAAATATACCTCGGGGAACAGTCTACGATCCGATATGCACGCAAGGGTAGAGTAACAAAGCTCAATCCCCTTGAAGGCTCCTTGACATAATCCAAGGTTTACCAACAAGTGACCCCAGGCTCCTCGACAATGGTTAATCCGAGGTTTACCATTTTTAATACGTGAATATCTTCTATCATTCCTAATGAGGAAGGATTGATTACCTCACTGGTTCAGATATGATCTCATGCTTCTCCTTTAAGAGGAGCTTTCCCAGAGCATAGAGGTAACAATTGGATTTTCTTCCTACCGCAAGATCGACTACTTGTTTGTTTAAATTATCTTGGAGAGTTAATTACTCTCTACTCCAAGATACTAGCCTAAGCTATGTTGGTGAATAAGAGCCCTAGAAATAAAAAGATTGCTAGATGAATTTTAATTAAGCATTAATTTTATTGGTTGTTTCTTAAGTCAAAAGGTATGGAGATGAAACTTTGTGGTGTGAAGACTCGACTCCAAAACGCTAAAAAATGCACCTAAGATGACCAATTCTTTTTCTTTTTCAATGAATCTCTAGCTAAAGGAAGAGTTCAGAATGCAATCTCTTGAAAAAACAACTTGCCTTCAACATATAAATGAAAAGAAAAACTTTTTTGTCTTTTTCAACACACTCAAATGAAGCTACTAATTATGCTCACGAAATAAATCCCTTTTTGTTTCAACATTCAAAACTAAAGAAAGACAATTTTTCTAAAAGAGAAACTAGAGTTTCTAGAAACACACTCAAAACTATTAAAAACCTAATCTTGAGATCTAACTTCTTAAAACTAATTGAAATAAAAGCTTCAAATGTTTTTGAGGATGATTTTACTTAGTTATTCATCAAACTAAGGATTAATTTGTTCAGCAAGACAAATCAATCAAAAACACCCTGCTGTTTTTTGAAATAAAAAAATGAAAATCACAACTTATGATCAAGTTCGTTCAAAGTTTTTCAAAGAGAAACAAAATTTATTTCTCACCAAAGGAAGATGTCACAAAATAGCCAGAGTTATCAAGAAGACAAAAGATTCCAGGGTGATCTAAGGTCTCTTAGGCTTCTAAGCTTCAAGTCACTACAAAGACTGAGTGAAGACCAAACCAAGCATGCAAAAACTTCTAGAAATTCATTCAAAACACAACACCAATGGAACTTGCTTATGAGAGACTTTTAACAGGATATATGTAGATTTTTTCTAACAAAAAGAACCTAAACTAAACTGGACAAAAATATTTTAATATTTTCAAAAATTTTGACAGGGTTCGCAGTCCCCCAGTGAAAACAGGTGCGGTACTGCTCTGTGCAGTAAAGTAACAGTGCAGACAGGTCCGCGCTGTAACTTAAACAGAACGTGCGGTCCTCGTAAAAATTTCTAAAAAATAAAAAATCAACCCAGGACTAATAAACTACCCAATCCCACACACATCAAGTAAAAACCAGAAACAAAAGTCAAGTTTCTCGAATCAAAGATAAAGGAGAATTAAACAATCAAATTCCATCCCCAGTGGAGTCGCCAATTTGTTAAGTAGGTAAATCATTCTTACGGACAAGACCGATCTCCCTAGTATGAATTGATATCTAGCAACAAGCAGGACAAGCAAATCTACTTTTCTCTAAACATATTTCGATTCATTAATAAAAACTAAGAGGTGTTTTAGACCCTACCTTAAGTCCAACGATAGTTTGTGGCAGCCTTGCTCCAACAGCTTCAAAGAGTTTCCTTTTAATAACCTGCAAACACAAACAAGCACACATCAAAGAACACCTGCATAGCTAATATAATAAATCATGTTCATCATAATGATCAAGGAGTCTATGAAATAAACCATTAGAAACAACGTATTGAGAAAAATAAACTTGATTCTATTAACTTTGAGAAAGAAGAACTTTACAACCTTGGTGCCTTGATGTTGTACAAGCTCTTCCCAGGGTCCAGGCAGGAATATCCTCTACTTTGACAAGCCTCGCTCTCTTCCAAATGAGATCAAAAGGTATGTGATCTTTCCTCTCAAAAGCTCAATTAGGAAGACTAAGTTCCAGCAGCATATAGCCTCAAAAATATTTAGCTCTCAACCTCCCAAGTAACCAGCCTAAAGCTTCATTTTATAGTGCAAGGGAAGGAGGTTACAAGTCCACCATTGAAGGGATAGAGTCCTCCTTCAATGGGATAAGCTCTTCACATCAAGGGGTTAGCTCCTTAAGGAATGGGATGCATGCACCCTCAAGGAGCGAACTTTCCAGTGCAAGATTCCCTCTAGAAGCTTCCAGAATTGACTCAAAGTGAGTTTTTAAGAATAAACTTGCACCTTTTTAACTTTTACAAGGGTTCACACCCATACATGTAGATACAGAGTGGTCAGGTGCACAGGGGACATGACCAATGGGTGTGGTACCGCACGTAATGCTAAGAGAAAGTGCGAAACCAGAGTTTTAGAGATTTATAAGGTCTTTCTCTCATTTTCAAAGTTTGATATGCAGAGCTAAGGTTTAAGACTTGCAAAGGAGGTATGTATGAGTGGTGATAGACTCATATTGATTATAGAAAGTCATGGTGACAATTTTTCGTGTAATAGATTGCCCCTAAAGTGCGAAGTCTGTAATAGACGAGGATGGTTTTTGTCATCTAAGAAGAGTGAAGTGCTTTATCATTTCAAGGATCTTCCTGTGGATACCCTGGTTGGAACCTGTAAAAACATTCAATGCAAAATATATGTATGATCATATTATCGTTGAGGTAGGCATTCCCATACTCAGATCAAAACTGACTACAAACTATCTAAACTTCTCTGATACATGAATGATTTTGTAATACATCACAAGTATAGACATATGTAGACACAGTATGGGCATAGCCATCTGTTTATGAATATTACACTGTATAATGAATAACAAATTTCCTCGCAGCCTGGATGGTGGAAACTAGATCTAGGGTCTTCATTTCTACTTCTCGAACTAGTACAATTCTATCCATGTGAATGAATGTGTCGAAGTCAAACATGGTAGAAAGCACTTGATTACCAGTCAATGATGTAAACTGTTAACAAGTGTGAGAGGAACCACCAGTAATGTCAATGGCCCTCAAAGTACTTAGTACAATCCATGAAATGTGAATAAATGAGTCGATGTCGAATACGTCACAGAATCCTTTAATTGAAGGTCAATGGTGCAACCTGTTGTCAAAGGCGAGAAACCTGCCATTGAGGCATGCAGATTCCAAGGTACTGACGATTTCTAGATCAACTTTCTAGATAATGAGTTGGAGTCGATAGAAAGTGATCCGTCGTAGGCAAGCCCACAACACGAAATCATAGATCAAGTTTGAAGAAATATATTTGGCACGGACTAACTCAGGGATGGTCAAAATGGATGACAAATATTTTTCAAATGAATGGTTTATTTGAACTAACCTCTTGAACACATAATGACACTGTAGATGGTTTGGCTACAATTGACCCAAAGCTAATACCCAGAAACTGGCTGAAGACTTTCAATATGGTTTGATTAACTGTTAGGCAAAGGATTTCCCAACCCAAGTGAACGAAAAAGTGTCGTGTTCAAGAGTGGTTAACTGCTTTTCAAAAGACAAAGTATGACAATCAGGTTCATTTTTCTCTCTTTCCCCCACCATTTCTGGCAAGTACCTCTTTATTTTTTGACAAGCTTGAGGAGGATAACATTTGCTTGATTATAAGCTCATCCTTCGGATGAGTCCTACTTAGTTTAAGATTCGAACCCTAAGAAGGAGTGGTCCATTCCTGTTTGTAATTGAACAGGTCCTTTACTGTTAAATTTTAATGATTCCAGTATAGGAGAAACTCCACGTTTTTCAATTTTAGGGAGTCAGAAGAAAAACTTAAGAAAACTCCATGGTTGTCCTTTTTCATATATTTGTGTCTCCCAAGCCCGAAAAAGTATAAAATAATACTTGAGAGAACCGCTTGACCATTACGATCAAGGAGTACTTTTCGTAATTAGTGCCTTCAATCTGAAAAAGTAAAAAAGCGATCGAAAACACGTCATTTTATTACCAATATCGAACTTGAAACGACAAAAGTCCAGCAATCTTTTTATGTTTATGCGGTCAGAAAAGAGCTGTAAGTGGACCGTCTTTCTAATTCCGTTTTAACGAGTCTAAAAAGAAAATCTCGACAATCTTTTCATATTTTACGAGTCAAAAAAGAGCTTAAAGAGGACTCCTATGTTTTTGTTTGAAAATAATCAATTCTTCCCGAACACCCAATATTTTGTGTAAAAACTACAAACATTACTCATATCTGTTTAAAAATTAATAAAAATGTACTAAAAGTGACCTTTTTAATGTGAAAAATAAATAAATTAAAAATTCATTTATTCAAAAAATCTTATAAAAAGGGCTTTTGCAAGTTCATTTTTACCATTTGGCTTTGGAGTAAAAAGTAAGAGCTTTTGGCAAGAAAACTTCCCTTGAAGATTACGGAAAATCCGACCGCTGGAATTGAGAACTGTCCTCTCCAGGTAACCCTCATCATCCCTGACTTGCATTTCATCCATTTCATTTTCGTTTTTAGGGCTTTAAAATTCATTTTTAAAGGAAAATTTTGGTTAAAAATCGCTCATGGTGGTTGTGTAGGCATACCATGCGTACCCTGCGAACCCTGACTTTTTCGTACAAAGAAAAAAGTCGGGGTCCCACACCTGCCCTTAAGGACGAGTGCGAACCTACGGACTGTCCCTAATACTGTGAGTGCGGACCCCGCAAAATGCATTTTGAAACCCTATATTTTCTCATTTCCGCCCAAATATTTTGAAATTACAAAATTATAAACTGCCTATTTTGCAATGCAGATACACAAGATGCTTGTTTGGCGGGAAAGAGAACATGAAGATGTGGATCAAGCCACATTACTCCATCCACCTTTAATACAGGCTTTAAGAGCATGTGGACTGTTGAAATTTTGGGCCATACCCAGCATGAGGGCACAGGTAGACTTTCTATAATGGCTGGTAGACAGGTGGAGCACGCAGGACCAATGTTTCATGATTGGTGGCCACCAGCTCGAAATCGAGCCAGAGGACATTTATCTTTTGACTAGTTTACCAAAGAGAGGTGAAGGATTATCTCTATTCAGATCTAGGCCAGGTGGCCAGTCTATCACTAGTCTCCGACTAGAATTTTGCAATGTCCAAACTGTGGACAAACGGATAGATGTTAAGACCATCACCTGTCCTGAACTAAAAGTGATCGCATTTACTGTCACCATACTGTGCGAGAGCGCAACATTGCATCTAACTATTGGTTCCCAAATGCACATGGCAATAGACTGCTTCCGAGGCACCATCTTCAACTGGTGTGATGCTGTGTTGGCTAATGTGAAAGGCCAACTGACTAGGGCAAAGAATGGACAACTAAAGAACTTTGGATATGGTTACTTAGTTGTGAGTTTTTCCCCAGAGAGGGTACCTATGTTGGTTCCACAACAACTTACCGTTGAGGCTGGACTTCTCCGAGATCCTAGGATTATGCGTTGGGTTGCAGTCATGGCCCGCCATCCCGAGGAGGGGACTGAGGTTGTTCAATTCCCACCTGAGTATTTTCGCTGGTTGGGAAACCAACTTTTCATAATATAGGATTTTCCATATGCTGGGATGGATTATCGTGGTGATCCAGACATGGCTCTTCCACCAAGAGAGCAATGGGATGATACAAGTAAAATTGTTTTCAACATTTTTTAAATTATATATATATTTTTTGTTTTTAAATCGTCGAAAAAATGATAGTAAAAAGATTTAAATGCAGATGTGGGTCCACGGTGACCAGTTGCTCTCCCACCCTATGAGAGAAGACACCCAGCTGCTGCTGCACCGACCCCACAGGATCAATCAGCAGAGACCTTGGCCAAATTGGAAAGTCATCTAGAGCGCTTGACAGTAAATATTCTAGAGACTAGCATACATGATATTCCTCTTAGGCTTCAGCGCTATGTGATTGGGGTCCCAGGACCTTTTAGGAGGTTCCTTTGTAGGGTAGCCTGAGCAGTGGTTTCTTATCGTGATCATCATCAGGGATAGGATGATCGCTTTTGTAGACTTCATATGACATTTATATCTTTTTGAGCTATCATTTTTGCCGATCATAAGGTGTTTTTCAACCTATGATCGAAGATGGTGTATATTTTGACACACTTCTATGCTATGATATATCACTATTACTGGTTATCTTGTATAACATGTTTATGAAATGCTTTTAAATTTATTGTCTTGATTATTGTAAATGTCTACTTAACATTTGAGAAGTAACTGCATCTGCTAATGTGTTTAAATATCTTGGAATATGTTGATATTCAATGTAGTCAAATTCACGTTCCAAGAGATGAACTCTCAGAAAATAATCTTAATAATATTGGATTTCTAATGGCATAAACTCTGTTAAGCTGTAATACAATGAGTTCAGAATCTATCCTTACAATCAAAATCTGAATCCCAAATGAGATGGATTCAGATAATAACTCAATCACTGCACTATACTCTGCAATGTTATTCATTGTTTGACTAAGGCTTATGCCATGCATTGATACTAACTCGTCAGAAGGTGAATAGATAACCCCAGTTGCGGAAGAAATATTCTGTGTACTACGACAGGCACCATCAGCAAAATCATTGTATGTTTGAGAAGACGCTGACATCTGCAATATCAAGAGTAAAACCAAGATAAGCAGGAATAACGACAAAACACTCTCTAAACTAGGCACACTTTCTAATCTAAAACACACCAATTAGAAAGAAATCTACTCTAACCAGAATCTCCACACCAAACTTTAAGCATAATATCTTTTCAGATAAAGCCCATTTTTGGGTTTACCTAAAGAGACACCGTCAAAATCTACTAATTCATAGGCCCCTTTGGCCAGATTTCGCTTAACAACAAAAGGACCATGCCACATGGGTACGAATTTTCCTGCCCCTAGCTTATCGTTAGCTTGATCGTATAATAAAACTAGGTCCACTTCCGAAAAATTACAAGGTGAAACATTTCAATCATATTGAGCTTTTATCCTTTTTGCGTGAGTCTCGATTGCCAATGCAGCATCACGTCGATTCTCATCTAATTTAGCTAAGTATAACAAACGTTTTTCCTCTTCGAAAGTGGCTGGAAGTAATTCTATGGCTATTGGCAATGACGAAAATTCGCATTCAATGGGTAACATAGCGTCCAACTCGTAAACAAGTTGAAAAGGAGTGAAACCTGTTGATGTTTTGATTGCGGTTCGGTATGCCCAAAGCGCTGAAAATAACATGTTATGCCAATTCGACCGATGAATACCAATGATTCATCGGACCATGGTGACTAAAACTTTGTTGATTGCCTCAACCAGACCATTCGCCCGTGGGTAATATGGAGTAGAGCAATCGTGACGTAGGCCAAGTTGATTTGCGAGCTCAGTCATCATGATGTTTCAGAAATGGCTCCCATGATCAGTGATAATCGCTTGAGAACCCCAAACCTAGCAATTATATGATTGAAAATGAAAATAGCAACAGTTTTACTGTCTGTCAAAAATGTAGGCATCGCAACTTGGTAAAATAATCTACCGCAAGGATGATATACGCATGCCCCCTGACCGAGTGAGGGTTACATGTAATAAAATCGATACCCCATTTTGCGAAAGGACCAACGACAATTATAGGGTGGAGAGGAGTAGGTGGAGCACGCATCTTTCGATCAAAAATTTGGCAATTGTGGCATTTCTAGACTGCATTGATACAATCTTTAAATAAGGATGGCTAGAAATAACCAGCGTGCAATATCTTTTGGGTTGTGGTATACCCAGACATATGACCGCCACACGCTCCAGAGTGATAGTCATTCAGGACCTTTTCAGCTTCCTCATGAGTTAAACAACGACGGAAAACATAATCCACTCCACGACGATAGAGAGTATCTCCAATAATTTTGTACTGTTGGGATTGGAAATGTATTTTCCTTCGTTGATATTGTGAAATTTCAGGCCGAAAAGATTGGGTTTGGAGATAGACAATTATATCCCCATACCATGGATCAAGAGTACTGATAAGAAACAAAGATTCATCTGCAAGGGATTCTTCTGCCACAGTTTCGGTATCAGTACGCGGGAAGTCACACATTAACTCCACGAAAACCAAAGACTTCTTTGACTTGGATTTTTCAAATTCCAGGTCAAATTCCTGCAAGATAACAATCCATTTGGAATACTTGCCCCCTAGCAATTGTTTAGTCAAAATATATGTCATAAGGTTACAACCAGAAAGTACGATGGTTTTGGCGTAGTAGAATGTAGTGACCAAAATGCTGGACAGCTTGAACAGCTGCCAGAGCCAATTTCTCCACATGCGAATAGTTTAGCTTAGTTGGATTCAAAGTTCGACTAAGATAGTAAATCACATGTTCAGCATTGAATTCATCTTCCTGAACTAAAACCATTCCAATGGTGGAATGAGAAGCGGCGAGGTACAAAAAGTAGTACTGGTTGTAGTTGGGAGGATGCAATAACGGTGCATGGGTCAACGCGTGTTTAAGTGCATCAAAATATTTATGAGCTATCTCATCCCAAAAGAATGGAGTGTTCTGTTTCAACAACCCGGTAAAACCTTTCGTTATCTCAGTGTAGTTAGGAATGAATTTACGTAAAAAGTTTGCTTTCCCTTGCAAACTTTGGAGTTGGCGAAGAGTCGAAGGCAGAGGTAATTTAACAATGGCTTCAACCTTTGAGGGATCGACACGAATGCCAGCTTTTGAAACAACAAATCCCAGTAAGCGACCCGTTTCTATACAGAAAACACATTTGTGCGGATTCAACCTAATTCGATAATTCTTACTTCTCATAAAAATGGCTCGTAAATGAGTGAGATGATCGACTCTACGTAATGAATGAGCAGGTAAATCATCGAGATAAGGTTGCACAATGTGCTTGATGTCATGAAATGCGTAAGACATAGCCCTTTGAAAAGTTGCTCCGGCATTCTTCAACCCAAAAGGTAATTTGCAGTAAGAAAAGGTCGCCCATGGACAAATGAAAGCCATTTTTGGTTGATCACTAGGGAGTATGTTAATTTGATTATAACCGGAAGATCCATCCATAAAGGAGAACATTTACTACCGGCAAAATCATCGATTATTTGATCGATATAGGGAGTTCGGTAATTGTCCTTTGGACAGGCTCGATTAATATCCCTATAATCAATACATATTCTTATCGTTCCTTGCTTTTTGTTAACATGAACAATATTCGATACCCAATCCGTTAAAAGAATCGGATATATGAAACCTCCTCGAAGTAATTTCTCAACTTCAGCTTTAATAGCAACAACTTTTCTTGGATGTATCTGACGCAAACGTTGTCGAACGGGTTTAGCATCCGGGTAAGTTTTGATTTCATGGACAACAATTGATGGATCGATTCCTGGAATTTCTTCGTATGACCAGACAAACACATCGCAGAATTCTTGAAATAGGGCTTTATAAGTTTGGAGTTCCTCATCCATACAAGAAGAACCTATATGAATGTTTTCAATAATTCCAGGTTTTACTGAAATGTCAATAGGAATCGTTCGAGAAATGTTTCCGAAATTCAACTCAGAATCAGGATGTTTCAATGGATTTTGTGGTTCCTTGACATAATCAGTGGTAAAAATAGATGAGAAATCATTTTCAAAATGATCAAGCTCAGGTAAGAACGAAGATCGACGATGAAGATCTTCCCATGGTAAATCATCAACAGATAAAATCTCACGAATCTGCTCATCAGTATGAACAGGTTCAGAAAAAGTTGTTGATTTTGAGGTTGAGATTGAAAGTGACTCCCCATGGACCACATTCATTGGATCAATCTGGGTTGAAATAAAGTCGGAAAATGATTGTACCACCTAATATGCAACTTCAAATGGACTAAAGGCATGGCATCACCAAACAAGTTTACCTTGGAATCAGAAGGAACAATCCAAGGATCATCAAGAACAATAGTGTCTGATGAAATCATATGAATGGTTGCAAAAGGAGGCGATACATTCGGAGGAGGAAAGGAAAAAGTTCCTAGGAAACCAGAATCTTTAACTAATCCCACCCCAACATCTTTATAAGGGATAACTGTTTTACCGACATGTTGAATACTCTCAGAAGAAGTTGAGTCGGATTAAAAGTAATTCAACTGATCTATTGTAATCTTTCCATTATGAGGGAACATAATGAGCCAAAAGACCGATGAAACAACAACAGTCATCGCGTAAGACCAACTGCGACCCAAAAGAAGGTTGTAATCGAGAGGGGCATCAACCACCTCCACATCTAGATTAACAGTTTTGCCTTCTACCCCTATAGGTAAATCCTACAGAATGCCATAAGGATGAAACCCTCAGCCATCAAAAGCCTTCAAAATCGTCAGGAATTGGTTAAGTGTCGGAGAACCAAGTGATTTCCGACACGAAATCGACATAATACATGTTGAAGCTCCCTCATCAATCACAGTTCAAAAGCAAGGCCTGTTTTTTACTAACACTGGGATCTGGAAAGCCATTTGATGAGGTAAACAAGGTGTACTATTTTCTAAATTGAAGATTATAAGATTGGAATCCTAAACATCAACAGCTCCTATAGCAGACAAAAGAAATTTACGTTGTGCTGGACATGATTGCAGCACCTCCAAGGCCGACATTGCTGAAGTGGATATAGCTAAATCTTCAAAAATGTTATAGTTCTGAGCAGCTCTTGCATGTGGATTGAAAGCTGACTTCCGAACTATACCTTTAGCAGGCGGTTTGATTACTAAGTCTGGATTAGGTTTCTCGATCTGTAGTGGATCAGAACCAGGAGGAGTTGAATTTGATGGGTTTGAGCTAGAAGACTGTGGTTCCTTACCACCAACATGATTCTTACTTCCATAATCTTGTGATCGCGTCACAATCTTGACATGGGACATCATCATAATTGGTTCTTCTGAGGCATTGGAGGAAGAACCTATCATCTTACTATCTTGACTAGGAAAAGGATCCTTCAAGATAGCAGGTGTTTGAGAACCTTTGACGATTTTCGAAACCTCAGCTCGATGTGGACAATCTCTTGTAAAGTGCTTCTCATCACAGATGAGACAAGGATAGCGAGGTTTACGTTTCTCGTCACTAGATTCAGTTCTTTCTGGTTTCTCTTTTGCGTTTTGTTTATTTTTCTTCTTCCCTTTCTTTTTACCGTTGGATTTGGATTTGGCCGTAGAAGATTCTACAACATGAATATTGGCAGGAATTCAGCGGAAGCTTCTCTTGTCGGGGAATCTGGTAAAGTTATAATAGGAGAAGAATTCTTTGCAGATTTCTTCTTACTTTTGGTATTAACTGTACCAATCATACCATTAGCGGCATGAGACCTTGAAGGAGTTGTTGTTATTTGATTTTGTTTGGGAAGATCGGGTATTTTTTCGTGTAAAGTACTCGATTGCGTATAAACTAAGTCAAGGTACTGAGCTTGAGCAATTACTTGCTCCTCAGTAACTACTCCTGCCTTAGCTACATCCTCAGTGATCTTTGGTAATAAGGATTTAACAAACCATTCTGCCAAAATTTGATCCGGGATATCAACTTTCACTAAACTTCGTCGACGTTGCCATTCATGAATATGGTCTAAAGTATATGTAGACATTGACTGTTTTAATGAAGTTAATAATTCCATGCCATTGTCATATCTGACAGGCAACTGAAAATGAGTTAAGAACGAAGTAGCTAATTGACTAAAATTATAAAAAGAGCTTCGTGGAAACTCAATGTACCACTTAACTGCGAGACCAATTAGAGTGCATTGAAAAAAGTGTAAGCGAATTGAATCATCTATAATGGAATTTGATGCACACCAGAGGTGATAGGTCATCACATGGTTCGACAGATCCTCTCTAGGTTTACCCTTAAACTTGGCAATATCACTGGGCAACTTATTAGGCATTGGTGGCTAGTACGGAAGAAAATAAATTGGATCGTTCGTAAGGCGTGACAAGTCAGGTAAATCCAAAGTTGCGATGAATGATAACTGACGATTAGGGTCTCGAAAACCTTGAGTCACAAGACCAGCTCCAGGAGGAGGATATCCAGGGTAACCTGGAATTGGATTTGCATTTGGAATATTATATCCTCCTAGGAAACCAGGATTAACCGGACCAAACTGGGGTTGTTGAGATTGAACAAAAGCTGCAGTAGTTGCAGCAGTCGATTGAGGCAGAGTTCGAGGCAAACTAGGCCCAGACTAATGGGCTACACCAGGTGCAGAAGTTTGAATATTAGGCTGAACAGGTTGCTGGGTTGAACCAGAAACCATAGGTTGTCCAAGTTGAGATGACAACTGCACATTGGATTGCAAAATTTGTTGAGTTTGAGATGGATCCCACACCATATTCATTCCGGGGTAAGGACCCATAACAGGTTGAGCATATTGAGGACCATAACTAGGTTGAGTGTAGGATTGATAATTGAAAGGTACATTTCCAGTTCCTTGAACAAATGGTTGCCCAGAAGGCGGTTGGAAACCTTCAGATTGATAATGACCTTGAGGTTGATAACCTTGAGTCATGTATTGAAACTGGGGTTGACCTTGAGGTATATATTGATACTGGAGTTGACCTTGAGGCATATATTGAGTCTGGGGTTGACCTTAAGGCATGTACTATCCCTGAGGTATGTACTAACCTTGAGGTTGCCCCCCAGGTAGAATTTTACTGCCTTGAGGTTGCCCCCTAGGCGGTATTTGGCTGCCCTAAGGTTGCCCCCCAGGCATAAATTGATTACTTTGAGGCTGCCGCCCAGGCAGAATCTAACTACCTTGGGGTTGCGGATTTGGAATAGCACCAGACATCATAAGAATTTCTTCTACACTCAATGATGGAGTTCCGCTATGACCAGTTGATATCCCATGTTCAATGGGTTGAGGAGATGCTCCAGAAAAAGTACCAGAAACCGACTGATACCCAGATAGAACAGAAGGACCGCCATATAAAAATGTTTCCAGATTTTGGGAAAACATGGATGACCGGTTTGACATATTCGAAGGAGGATAATAACCTCTAGGCGTTGGATGAAAAGGAATACGAGGTGATGAAGCAGCAAGACCTAGATTTTCTAAAAAGTTCAACAAAGATACGTACCAAGCCTTGCTTCGAAAAGGACTGTAAAAGATAGATTCACGCTCCCTAAGTTCTATAGTCGGTTGATTTTCAAGGGGAGTTATATCCTCATCTGGAATAACAAGTTCTTCAATGGAAATGAGTCGAGATGGAAGATTCTGGGTAATGACATTTCCTACCCTTGGTGAACCAGGAGCACTAGAAACTGGAGAAGAAAAGCCTGAGGATGGAGTAGCAGCAGGTTTAGTTTCAGGTTCAGAAATTTCAGGTTCCTCAACGAATTCACCAGTAGAAAAAAATTTATTGGCAAGCTCAGAAACTAAAAGCGGTTCAGAAATATAGTCTATTGTTGGAACTTGATAATCAGGGTGAATAACCAAAGATGATTCTCCAGCATCTGGTGACCCAACTCTACTTTCACTAGGTGTGACAAGACCTCTGATCCCTTCAAGCTGACTTGGTGTATAGTCGGGAGGTTGCCCCCGAAGTCTATAGGATTGTCTCGGTAATTCAGCCACGATTAATTAATTAATTACTTCACACGAAAACAAAGAAAATCTCAAGAAAACCACCTAAAGTCTCTAAAGAACCAAACAATTGAATCACACACCTAACAATCTAAGAGTTCAAACCACACACAAACAGTATTTTTCCGTACCAAAAAAACTAGTTGGTGATGAAATCCAACCTCACAGAATTCAATACAGAATGGCAGTTGGAACAGTTACCCCAATAACCTGCTTAATGAAACAGACTGGCACAAGTTTCTCCACAAAACTGACTCAAGTGAAGATAACCCCCCAGAGATTCCAAGTGAGTTTAGTCGATGTCTGCTCCAAGTACAGTGGGATCTTCCCTCCACAATCACCTTAGGAAGAATGCTAAAGATTATGGCTACTAAGGTTACCAACGGAAACAAATATACCTGGGGGAACAGTCTATGATCTGATACACACACAAGGGCAGAGTAACAAAGCTCAATCCCCTTGAAGGCTCCTTGACATAATCCAAGGTTTACCAACAAGTGACCATAGGCTCCTCGACAATGGTTAATCTGAGGTTTACCATTTTTAATACGTGAATATCTTCTGTTGTTCCCAATGAGGAAGGATTGATTACCTCATTGGTTCAGATATGATCTCGTGCTTCTCCTTTAAGAGGAGCTTCCCTAGAGCATAGATGTAACAATTGGATTTTCTTCCTAGAGTTGGTCTTGTGACTCAAGGTTTTCGAGACCCTAATTATCAGTTACCATTCATCGCAACTTTGGATTTACTTTACTTGTCGCGCCTTACGAACGATCCAATTTATTATCTTTCGTACTAGTCGCCAATGCCTAATGAGCTACACCAGGTGCAGAAGTTTGAATATTAGGCTGGACGGGTTGTTGGGCTGAACCAAAAACCATAGGTTGTCCAGGTTGAGATGACAATTGCACATTGGGTTGCAAAATCTGTTGAGTTTGAGATGGATCCCACACCATATTCATTCCAGGGTAAGGACCCATAACAAGTTGAGCATATTGAGGACCATAACTAGGTTGAGTGTAGGACTGATAATTGAAAGGTACATTTCGAGTTCCTTGAACAAATGGTTGATCAGAAGGCGGTTGGAAACCTTGAGAT
This sequence comes from Pinus taeda, assembly GCA_000404065.3. NCBI lineage: Eukaryota > Viridiplantae > Streptophyta > Pinopsida > Pinales > Pinaceae > Pinus > Pinus taeda. The sequence goes on from APFE030161133.1 coordinate 83,655, forward strand.
TGATACTGACCTTGAGGTTGATAACCTTGAGGCCTATATTGAAACTCGGGTTGACCTTGAGGTATATATTGATACTGGGGTTGACCTTGAGGCATATACTGAGTCTGAGGTTGACCTTGAGGCACATAGTGAGTCTAGGGTTGACCTTGAGGCATGTACTATCCCTCAGGTATGTACTGACCTTGAGGTTGCCCCCTAGGCGGAATTTGACTGCCTTGAGGTTGCCCCCCAGGCGGTATTTGACTGCCCTGAGGTTGTCCCCCAGGCAGAAATTGATTACATTGAGGCTGCCCCCCAGGCAGAATCTGACTACCTTGGGGTTGCGGATTTGGAGTAGCAGCGGACATCAAAAGAATTTCTTCTACACTCAACGATGGAGTTATGCTATGACCAGTTGATATCCCATGTTCGATGGGTTGAGGAGACACTCTAGAAAAATTACCAGAAATCGACTGATATCTAAACAGAACAGAAGGACCGCCATATAAAAACGTTTCCAGATTTTGTGAAAACATGGATGACTGGTTTGACATATTCGAAGGAGGATAATAACCTCTGGGTGTTGGATGAAAAGTAATACGAGGTGGTGAAGCAGCGAGACCCAGATTTTCTAAAAAGTTCATCGAAGATACATACCAAGCATCGCTTCGAAAAGGACTGTAAAAGATAGATTCATGCTCCCTAAGTTCTATAGTCGGTTGATTTTCAAGGGGAGTTATATCCTCATCTCGAATAACAAGTTCTTCAATGGAAATGAGTGCAGACGGAAGATTCTGGGTAATGACACTTCCTACCTTGGGTGAACCAGGAGCACTAGAAACTGGAGAATCAAATCCTGAGGATGGAGTAGCAGCAGGTTTAGTTTTAGGTTCAGAAATTTCAGGTTCCTCAATGAATTCACCAGTAGAAGAAAAACTACCGGCAAGCTCGGAAACTGAAAGCGGTTCAGAAATATACTATGTTGCTGGAACTTGATAATCAAGGTGAATAACCAAAGATGATTCTCTAGCCTCTGGTGACCCAACTCTAATTTCACTAGGTGTGACAAGAGCTCTTAGCCCTTCAAGCTGACTTGGTGTATATTCGGGAGGTTTCCCTCGAAGTCTACGAGATTGTCTCGGTAATTCAGCCACAATTATTTAATTAATTACTTCACACGAAAACAAAGAAAATCTCAAGAAAACCACCTAAAGTCTCTAAAGAACCAAACAATTGAATCACACACCTAACAATCTAAGAGTACAAACCACACACAAAAAGTATTTTTCTGTACCGAAAACACTAGTTGGTGATGAAATCCAACCTCGCAGAATACAATAGAGAATGGCGGTTGGAACAGTTACCTCGACAACCTGCTTAATGAAACAGACTGGCACAAGTTTCTCCACAAAACCATCTCGAGTGAAGATAACCCCCCAGAGAGTCCAAGTGAGTCTACTCGACATCTGCTCCAGGTACAGTGGGATCTTCCCTCCACCGCCACCTTAGGAAGAATCCTAAAGATTATGGTCACTAAGGTTACCAACGAAAAAAAATATACCTAGGGGAATAGTCTACGATTCGATATGCATGCAAGGGCAGAGTAACAAAGCTCAATCCCCTTGAAGGCTCCTTGACATAATCCAAGTTTTACCAACAAGTGACCCTAGGCTCCTCGACAATGGTCAATTCGAGGTTTACCGTTTTTAATACGTGAATATCTTCTATCGTTCCCAATGAGGAAGGATTGATTACCTCACTCATTCATATATGATCTCGCGCTTCTCCTTTAAGAGGAGCTTTCCCAGAGCATAAATGTAACAATTGGATTTTCTTCCTACCACAAGATCGACTACTTGTTTGTTTAAATTATCTTGGAGAGTTAATTACTCCCTACTCCAAGATACTAGCCTAAGCTATGTTGGAGAATAAGAGCCTAGAAATAAAAAGATTGCTAGATGAATTTTAATTAAGTGTTAATTTTATTGGTTGTTTCTTAAATCAAAAGGTATGGAGATGAAACTTTGTGGTGTGAAGACTTGACTCCAAAACGCTAAAAAACGCACCTAAGATGACCAATTCTTTTTCTTTTTCAATGAATCTCTAGCTAAAGGAAGAGTTGAGAATGCAATTTCTTGAAAAAACAAATTTCCTTCAACATATAAATGAAAATAATTTTTTCTTTTTCTTTTTCAACACACTCAAATGAAGCTACTAATTATGCTCACGAAATAAATCCCTTTTTGTTTCAACATTCAAAACTAAAGAAAAAAAATTTCCAAAAGAGAAACTAGAATTTCGAGAAACACACTCAAAACTATTAAAAAACCTAATCTTGAGATCTAACCTCTAAAAAATAATTGAAATAAAAGCTTAAAATGTTTTTTAAGATGTTTTTACCTAGTTATTCAGTAAACCAAGGATTAATTCATTCAGAAGAAACAAATCAATCAAAAAGACCCAACTATGTTTTTTGAAATAAAAAAATGAAAATCACAACTTATGACCAAGTTCGTTCAAAGTTTTGCAAAGAGAAACAAAATGGATTTCTCACCAAAGGAAGATCTCATAAACCAGCCAGACTTATAAAAAAGACAAAAGATTCCAGGGTGATCTAAGGTCTCTTAGGCTTCTAAGCTTCAAGTCACTACAAATACTGAGTGAAGACCAAACTAAGCATGCAAAAACTTCTAGAAATTCATTCAAAACACAAGACCAATGGAACTTGCTTATGAGAGACTTTTAACAGGATATATGTAGATCTGGGCAGAGGATAAAAATAACAAAAAGAACCTAAACTAAATTGGACAAAAAGATTTTAATATTTTCAAAAATTTTGACAGGGTCCACAGGCCCCCAGTGAAAACAGGTGCGGTACCGCTCTGTGCAGTAAAGTAACAGTGCGGACAGGTCTGCACTGTAACTTAAACAGAATGTACAGTCCTCGTAAAAAATTCTAAAAAATAAAAAATCAAACCAGGACTTACAAACTACCCAATCCCACACACATCAAGTAAAAACCATAAACAAAAATCAAGTTTCTCGAATCAAAGATAAAGGAGAATTAAACAATCAAATCCCGTCCCCAGTGGAGTCGCCAATTTGTTAAGCGGATAAATCATTCTTGCGGACAAGACCAATATCCCTAGTATGAATTGATATCTAGCAACAAGCAGGACAAGGAAATCTACTTTTCTCTAAACATATTTCAATTCATTAATAAAAACTAAGAGGTGTTTTAGACCCTACCTTAAGTCCAACGCTAGTTTGTGGCCTTGCTCCAACAGCTTCAAAGAGTTTCCTTTTAATAACCTGCAAACACAAACAAGCACACATCAAAGAACACCTACATAGCTAATATAATAAATCATGTTCATCATAGTGATCAAGGAGTCTATGAAATAAACCATTAGAAATAGCGTATTGAGAAAAATAAACTTGATTGTATTAACTTTGAGAAAGAAGAACTTTACAACCTTGGTGCCTTGATGTTGTACAAGCTCTTCCCAGGGTCCAGGCAGGAATCTCCTCTACTTTGACAAGTCTCACTCTCTTCCAAATGAGATCAAAAGGTATGTGATCTTTCCTCTCAAAAGCTCAATTAGGAAGACTAAGTTCCAGCAGCATATACCCTAAAAAATATTCAGCTTTCAACCTCCCAAGTAACCAGCCAAAAGCTTCATTTTATAGTGCAAGGGAAGGAGGTTACAGGTCCACCATTGAAGGGATAGAGTCCTCCTTCAAGGGGATAAGCTCCTCACATCAAGGGGTTATCTCCTTAAGGAATGGGATGCATGCACCCTCAAGGAGCGAACTTGCCAGCGCAAGGTTCCCTCTAGAAGCTTCCAGAATTGACTCAAAGTGAGTTTTTAAGAATAAACTTGCGCCTTTTTAACTTTTACAGGGGTTCGCACCCATACATGCAGATACAGAGTGGTCAGGTGCACAAGGGATATGACCAATGGGTGTGGTACTGCAAATAATGCTAAGAGAAAGTGCGAAACCAGAGTTTTAGAGATTTTAAAGGTCTTTCTCTCATTTTCAAAGTTTGATATGCAGAGCTGAGGTTTAAGACTTACAAAGGAGGTATGTATGAGTGGTGATAGAATCATATTGATTACAGAAAGTCATGGTGACAATTTTTCGTGTAACACTACCCTTGCGTGATCGTCTTGTCGCGTTTTCACCTCATAGCCTCAATCTCCGAAGCTGATCTAGTCATGAGTGGATCTTCTTTGAACTTGTAGCTTAGCTTCGCCTCTATGATGTCAACAACCTTCCTCTTACATTCGTTGATGCATGTGTGATGCCTTCTGTTGTTGCTGATGGTGTTTCTTTTTGTGATGCTTCTACCATCTTATCTTGATGTCCTTGTCTATGAACAACTTGATGTCTTCATAGCTAGGCAAGCTCATAGACACTTGCTTGGTTGCAACCCCCATTGTTCTCTCAATGGTGCCCTTTAACTCTGTTCTCTTGAAGGCCATTGTGCTTGTTCTGTTGAGAGACAGATGAACACCTGTGATGCCTAGATACATAGCAACACACATGGCAAGCAATCTGTCAATTGAAAACCAAAAACAACTTGAGGAATGACTTACAACATACCTATGTGATTGATCGTGAAGGTTGTGCAATTTCCACGGGGAGGTCAGGAGACTAACTAATAAAACAGTGCAAGGCATAGTCTAAGCTGTTAGGCGGATGACTGACTACTAGAACTACACAATGCATAGTCTAGCGTGGCATGTTGAGGACTGAAACTGCACAATGTGCAATTTCAGTCAGTAGTGACATGCAACCAGCAAACTACATTGTGCAATTTCTAGGGCCAGCAGGACACTACCTCCAATAATTGTGCAATGCTAGCTTGGAGGTTAGTGTTGGGCCAGACTTGTGAAATTTATAGAGGGAAGGCAAAGCCTTCGCTTTCGGAAATGCGCAGTGCTAGCCGGACAAGGCACGGTCCGGGCCAAGGCAGCCTAGATCGGCTGACAGGCGACTGAAAATATGAGAAGTCGGAATGCATGATGAGATGAGTGAAAACAAGTGTGATTGATCATACATGCAACAAAAACTGTAGGATTCAGGAAATGGGAAAGCATGCATGTGTGTGAAGTGAGTTTCCGCAATAGTGACTGCTCATGCAAAAGCAGTGTCATGCATGTGACAACAGTGAGATCTGAACAAAAATTAAATGATAGCAAGCACTCACTGAAATCAAGTATGCATCACTCACACAAGGTGAAACACAAAAAGTGACAGAAACACAATGCGAGACATGAAAAGCGAGCTTACCTTAAAATAGCTGAGTTGAATGTGACGATGACTCCTAGATGTAGTATGGGATGTCAGAGATGCAAGGTTAATGTGAGGAATGAGCTTTGCAACGTTTGATTGATGAGTTTTGATAAAATTGAGGTTGTGACACGTGTTAGCCCCTACAATGTCCCAGGCTGATGAGGATATCGAAAGAGGTTACCTCAAACCACTTGCAGTTCAACAGCTAGCCCTGATGCACTAGAGAGGGGTCTCTCTAAGGATTTCTCAATGAATAACTGGAAAAGAAATGGATTTTAGGCTAGATATATAAGTCTTGTTTGAGTATTTGAAAATTTAGGGTTTTTTAGGTTGCTTGACTAGGGATGAGAGCATGTAATTAGGTCAAAGTGTTAAAGGTTTGTAGTAGGAGGCATAAAAAAGACCTAGATAACAATGTTTTGTGGTGAATTAAAGATTTTGGTGAATGTAGTTTAGGGTCTCAAAACTTAAGAAGCCATAATGAGAATGTATTAGCATGAATTCATTAATCTAGAAGAAAATATGCATAAACATGATTTTCCACACAAACAAAGATTTGAATTAAATAATTCTGCCTATATGACTATAAGGAAAATCACAAGAAAAAATAAAAGCATGTTAAGAGAGATGAATCCATGAATAAGAAACTGATATAGAAGGGAAGCAACATCGCAAACTCATTGAACAAGTATTCTTGAAAAATAGCTGCAATTACTCCTTGATTAATTGTATGAAAGCATAAAGATACAAGTCCTCTCCTCTAAAGTTCAACCGTTCTCTCTGAATGAGAAATGATACATATAGACTAATATAAACCACTTTCCCACCTTCAGGGGTTGAATCCCTAAGTGGTGGAACATTTCCCAAGAATCTCTCAACCAACAAGAGACCGTGAGAAGGTCAAAAACAAACTCTTCTCTTAGACTTTGATTTGTGTTTTGCTTCATTTATGAGGCCTAATTAAGCACAAAAGCAACCTATCATGCTAATTAATTCCATTATTACATCATAAATTCTTTAAAATATCAAAATTACATCAAAAAACCAAGATCTGGCGAAAGTAAGCTGTGAGAGACTGCTACAGGTATAAACGTAACATATTTAGCAATAAGTGCAACACATTTTGTCGTAAGCACATCACCATTTTGTAGGAGGATTTTGGAAACCTTTCTGATGTCAAATTCGAAACATGAGAGAATGGTCAACTAGAATTTCCTATATATTTTCCATAAAGACTTGAATTTTTGAAAATTACCCAAGGGAAGGCCTTCAAAAATTGATTCTCCCAAGGTGACTCTATAAGCGCAATGTCCATCTGAAAAAGGAGGCAAAAAGGTGATTTCTTGAGGGGTTTTTTCCTTTTCTACCTGTTAGAAGCTCATATTTTGGAGTTCCAATAGTCAAACTTGCATGTAGAGGGCATTCTAAATCCAAATATGTAAGCCATTTTCCATTTGGAGGTCTCCATACTAAACGCAACGTCTAGGTCACTGCGTTTATAGCTTACATTGTGTTGTTTCTGACATAGCTCTCCAAGAAAGTTGCGTATCTCCCAATCTTTGGTACTTGTGTAAAACATGAAGGAGGTTTCTGTCCCTTACTATATTATTGACAAAGAACTCTTCCACATTTTTCAAGTTCATCTCCATTTGTTCAGAAACACACTTTGAAGAAAAATTGTCCCTCTGTGTTGCAAATGACATCTTGAAGAGTTTGTGAGGCACTAATATCTTTGATGTTAGATGGATCAAATCTTGAGACATGTCATCCATTATTGTACTTCATCTTTTCAATGTGTGTGGACTTTGCTTCCAAGGTGAAACCCTAGCTCACTAGGAGAAAGAATGGGGGTTTAGTTTTGGGGAAAGTCGGGATTTGATAGTTGTGAGGAAATTTAGGGAAATGAAAAAATTCTAGGAAAATTTGGGGGGATAGTGAGGGAGGTTAGGGAGTGTAGGGAAATGGAATTCCTATGAATGAGTGAGGGGAAGGGGTAGGAAAGTGAAAAACACAGCCCTAGCCTAGGAAAGTGTCAAAAGTATAGCAATAAGGTAGGGTTTGTGGGAAAGTGAGGGAAATGAGGGGAATAAAAATGGGAAAAGGTTAGGGGAGATATATGGAGTGTAGGTGAGGGTGTTTGAGCATAAAAATTAGCGTTTTACCACAGTAATGAAGTAAAATGACTAGGATACAAAAAGCGTAGCAAAACCCTAGGACAGGGTGTTTATTGCTCTTCCTGAGAAAATTGATGAAAGGAAGGATGTAGGAGGAGTGAATGTAGTTGACTTACTTGTTGATGATGTACTGGACTCGTAAATTGATGGAGAAAACTTCTGCAATGAATTATTTTTCTCCCTTTTTAAAAGTGCAACAAGGATGCCAAAAATGCAGTGAGAGAGAAAGAATGATACTCTAGAGGCAAGAATTCGCTCTTCTGAGGGCTGTAATGCACTTTGGATATCATTACTGAACACTTTTCCCTATTACTACTCCCATAATGATGACCTAGATGATGTCATGAGGCTTTTTTGACATTTTTGATGACTTGACCTAATGATGATATTTAATGGAGTATGAAATTGATGATTTGGACCTTGAAACATGACTGACCATGAGATGATGATTGAAATGGTGATCAAGACACTTCACTGATGCTTCATCACAATGAGTGATGGCATGACTCGGATGATAATTTGACCATGAAATGAAGGGAGTAGTGACATACCTAGACACACTAACCAGTGACCAAATATTTATTTGAAATCCTATTGAAACCATAAAAATTTGACCTAGGACCCTATCAAAAAACTTTGAAAGAGCACATTTGATCACTAGTGACTGGTAAGACTAGCAGACACTAACAACACACATGCCAAAAATCTAGGAAAAGGTACACTTGGCGAGAGGTTTCTAAAATGATCCTTACATATAATCTCCAGCTACTAAAAATGGATCCCTGAATAAAGGGATGCATTTGCATGTTTCCTTGGGAGAAGCAGTCCATGCATGAAAATCAATTTTGCTCTATCCCAGGTGGAACCGGTCAACTCAATGGCACATGCAACATCTTTCTTAACTGATGGGAAAATTTGTGCATTTTTCGGAGGGAGTTGGGCTGGCTGGGCAGAGGGATTGTGCAATTTATGGGCTGAGCAGTCCTGCTAGGGCAAATTACGCAGTTTTCCCAGTGAAGTTTGACAGGGAGAATTGCGCAATTCTAGAGCCCAACTACCTTCTAGTTAGGACTGTGTAATTTCTAGAGGGAAGGTTGGTTCCCCTCCAGAATTGCGCAATCACAGTTCATGTCTCCTTGTCTTCTTAGGAAATTCCATTCATTCAATATATTTGGCTCGGAATGTGGTCCTTGCCAATTTTGTCTTGAGGTTGTGCTTCTTGTCTCAAGTCACCACCCATCATGGAGTGGCAAGTAGTTTTTCAGGGGAGAAGCTTTGATTATTTGGGAACTTGGAAGAAGAAGAAACTCATATTTAACCATTGCTATGGTTGGGTGTAAGTATTTACTAATGCTAAAATTATTATAATCATCACTATGTCTTGAGGGAGCTTCTTGGCCTGCAGCTGGACCAAGTCCGGAGAAATAACCTATGAGGGGGATGCAACAAAATATCATGCATAGACTAGCAATGTAATAGAAAACCACTGAAGCTCGTGTACTTGAAAGTGCAAGACATGCTACTGAGGATGGTCTATAGGGAGGCTCCAAAACAAAGTTAAGGAAAAATTTTGGAGGGTGGTTGTAGCCGCTACAACACTTGGCGACACACTGGTAGAACTCCAACTCTTTGAATGGACCTTGTTTGTAAAAAGAAATTCTAAAACCTTCAAAAGTATTGTTTAGTTATTTGTTCATATTGGTTTCCACATTTGCTTGATTGTAATATGTAACATCTTCCAAGCCCTTGTTCGGTCGACACACATTCCAAGCCAAGCCAACACATTTGTTTGGATTGGGGATGAGGGGTGTATTGGTGAATAAGCAATATAGTCGTCAGAGTTTTAGTTTCATCTATGTTGTTGCTCCGCAGCCAGCAGGCTTGGACAGTACCCCAACAGAGTCATGTAGGAACACAAGCAACGCTCCATTGCCAGCGAGTCGACTTAGTACCTTGGTGGAGTTACTTGCATCACCTCGCTGCGTAGGAAGCCTTTCTCTTCTTTCACCTTATTCATTTTTCATTTGAAGAGGTTGTTCCTTCAGAGAAGTAGTTTATGTATACCTCTGATGTGCTTGTTAAGGTTTTCCCCCTCACCATACTCTACTTGACTAAGCTGCCAAGGGTTTTCCATCGACGTATCATGGATTGAAGGTAACAAGTTCTTACATAAGAGAACAGACAATAGATAACAAAATGTTGATAGTTGTACAAGTCCACTTGTACTTTACCCACCTAGTGTCAAGAGTCATACATGGTTTCATGTGAAACTAACCTGCGAGCACAAAGCAAGCAAACGAATAGAAAACAAAGGAGAAGTAGAAGTAAATGCAAAAGAAAAACAGAAAGCAAACAAGTAGGTAGGCAAAAAAACATGAGAAGTAAGTAAGAAAACAAGCATGCAGGCAGACAACTCAAAAGAAAACACCACTCCTACTCCTAAGCTAACAGTTCATGGGACAGATCATGTGAAGTGATATTTCCAATGTAGCCACTGGCACATTGGTCAACCCATGTTGGTGAAGGCATGGTTCATGAACCTCACAGTTGTGTAAACCAACATGCATGAAATATATAACGATGAAGATGAAAACACTCTGAGCTTAAGTGCATCCATAGAAAATAAGTAAGTGAAACTGCATGACATGCACTCTGTGGACTTTCCATGGTACTATGCTACACTGCGTGTAGATGTTGAGTGTATGCATTCTCTTGACTGTGACATGCAAGAAAATTTGAGAAACGTAGACCGCTTACGTTCTACAAGTTTGCTTTCTGTGTAATATTCTTCCAGTGTGTGAGTGATGGGATCATGTAGTTCGAGTCAAGGAAGTGAAATCTGGGTGTTTGGTTGATCATCAATGCAAAGCATTGAGTGATGAGGAGCCTTAAGTGTTTCAAAAATTTCCTGATCGGAAGTGAAACCATCCATAGGATAGCGAGGGCTCGACATAACCATCAGCTCAGGCTGAAGTGCCTCGATAGTCTGGGGGGTTGTGACTTTGTCGATAGATAGATCATCATAGACTAGCGCCTTAGACAGATTAACAATGATTGAATCAACATCATGATCGAATGAAGAAGTGGAGAGATCACGACAACAAAGAGCATAAAATTCAGGATGTTTGTCAGTGTCCTCATTATTTGATGAACTGTGCAGAGGGGTAGATGAGAAGCAAGGATGTTCACCCTTTGTGTTTTTAGAAATGACAGATGACAGATTGAATAGATTTTCAGAGGAAGATGTGTCCTCTCCACAATGTAATGATAAAATCACATCCAACGTGTCCTGTGAATGATCAGAAGTAGAAATAGTCGGAAAATGTGTTTTCACTCGGGAAATCAATAGTGGAAGAATCAAAAGGGATGTTAGGATAAAGTGGGTGAGGTATGGATGGAAGGGATTCATCCTTCACCATCGATTCTTCTTTAGATTCCCACACATACTCATCATGAATTATGGCACAGGTTGGCTACATAACATCAAATCCGTTGACAACTTGATCCTCGTTCACAGAAGGTGAGGAGTCTGGAATGGAAGAACACAAGATAGTATAATCCAGAGGATCAACAGAACGTGGGGATGGAGTTTTAGGGAATGAATCCACGTGACAACGAATAGGCTTGCAAGACAAATCTGTGCAGATATCAAGAGCGAGTGGGGTGGGAGGATGTCATAGTTCAACAGATGTGTGTGCATAATCTCCCACATCACTCTGCAGTGGTGGATCTATTTGATGAGGTGAAGGTAGACAGTCACTTGTGACAACGACTGTGTCTACCTATGATTGCGCAGCTCCATCACTGAAGTGTTCTGAGCACAGTTCGAGTGATTTCAAGAATTGCGATTTTTAGATATGTGAAGAAGATACTCAAATATTCCATCGAGAAATTACTAATCAATTTGATCTTCAGGAAATCATTATGCAAGATTACAAAAGCATGTGTCAAACTGTTCAACCAATTGGTCAGGTTATTTTTGTAATTCCAAAATTTCTTTGTTGAGTACATTATGGTTACAATGATTGAAAGCGTGATCTATCTCTGCGACTAGATGAGAAAGAGAATGAGTAATTTTTTCAGGCAACGTGGCACACCAGTTCCTTGGATGCCCTCGAAGCGTGTAGATGAATAACATGCAGGTCATGTATTCTTCAAAGATTCCATGTCTTTCACATGAGCCTACAACGCCGACCACATGCCTAACCAAGGCTACATGGCCTCCACCATCGTATGTTTTATGTCACAAGTTATCTAAGAGATTTTCCGAGATAGTGAAGTTGTTTCCATAAGACATACACTCCAAAAGAGAAACTATATAGCTAGTCATGATGGATATGTAGATATTCAAAACAGATGTGGGGACTTAGCTTGTCATCTGGCCCTCCTTCTACCACCAAAATGTTGATAGTGCTGGACCTGCCAATATTTCAGGGGATCCCCCTAGTAAGAAGTCCCAACTAGACCTTAGACCGCTTGTTGTAGGAGTCCCAGCAGTGGGTCGTATGTTATCACCTTGACCGTGGTTTCTCATAGAGGAAAGTAAGATGTCCCTATTGGTAGTAAGGGTGTGACATATGCAGTATGTCAAGGAAGGTGCATGAGTGGTTCTAACACATGGAGGGTAAGGTGAGTGCGCCCCTTGGAAACTTGTGAAAGCATGTAGTTAAGAAAGGAACACATGAGAAAAGATGCATCAAAACATGGAAGGGAAGTAAGATAGAAATCCAAAGTGATGGTTAAACCAACAACACATTTTAGAAATATTCATACATACATTACATAAATAGCTACACATGCATGTGTAAGAAATTAGATACATATATCATTTAGAGTACTTAAGATAGTTGAAATACAATACAACATATGCATGAAACGTGCTGGCTCTATTATATTAAGAAGTGTAAGTTCCAGCCATAAAATACATCCATGTCCAGCCACTAGTTCTGATAGCAGAATGTTACAGCCACAACCGCCTGCTCCTCCAAAGAGATATACTAGCTCTGCGCAGTGGAGAAGACAAGGCTTATTACAATACTATCCAAGCTCTCTCTAACTTAGTCTAATTGGAAGCTTGGTTGACCAAAAGCCTTTACAATGAGTTATGAGGGACTATTTATAGTAAAGGGTGGGGTGACCCTTGACATTCCCCTTTGTTACTGTTCATCTACCCTCATGACTCTTCAACTAATCTATGACTATTACATTCAATTATCAACACTTGAACTTCCACTTGACAAGATTTTACACTACAATGCACATGTGCCCATGTGAGACAAAATGGCTTGAGCAAGCCATGCATGACATCACTGACACTTGGACCATTGTGGTGAGACAAACTCTTTGAAATCCTTATTATGGTCGATGGTGGCGAACTGATGCCAAGCTTGGTCTTCAGTGATAGTCTCCATGTGCTCAATGGTGACATCCTACTAAAAGCAAACTCTTTCCTCTGTTGCATCGGGGTACACTGATATGGCGCCTCTATCCAACTCATTTGATAGCATGCGCAAGGTCGTCCTGGGTGTGACTAGACCACAACATGTTGATGCATAGTGTCTGCATTGATATCCAAGCATGTGCTAGTGGTCATGCACATCAGCTTGTCAAAATACATGTTCAACTCCAGGTGGACTTGCTTCTTGTCTTCGCCTTGGTGCGTGTGCCAAATGGGTGGGATCACATGTGTGTGCACAATGACATGCATGCTACTGCATCCCTTGCATGCGATCAACAATACTTCTCACCTTGTCTACTCCGTGCCAATTGCTAGGATGGATCTATAACTTGTACAGGCACAATTTCATCCATCTGTGCATGTTGCTCCCCCTACTGTACATGTTCCTATTGTAACTCATTCTCTCGTCTATGTAGCTTGTTGGCTTGTTAGGGCCTGACCTAGGTTCAGAGTTAATTAGCCAAACAAATCCCTGTACGACTGTCCCTTTCGGTAATAGTCTGTGGAGTGCGGACTGATGTCTCAGTCGAAGCAGTATGGGAGGGTGCTAGAACCAGGTTTCTGCACCCTTGAGATGTCTAAGAGGCTTGACTAGTCCTTTGTTTATTCCTACGTGCAGGTGGCCTCATGCAGCTTTCGTTCCTCATGACCTGATACCCTGCCTTCACGCAGCCCTAACTAGGCGCTGTGTCGTGCTCTCCACTATTACCCAAGATCTTATTTATCTTCGAGTATTAATTAAGCACCTTTGCCTACTTAAATGTCTTAAGTTATACTTAACAATACAAAACATTCATACAGGCTTGCGTAGTAAATAAACAATATACTTGAAAATTATATCCAATCATGCATTAAACCAGAAAAAGATACACAGAATTATAGCAAAACTTCTCTTTATTGATTCTTCCAATGGTTAGAAACTCGACTTGCCTTGCGCACTCAACTGCAGGGGTTTGAGCACTCAGCTGTCAACTACTAGGCCTTTGTGCACTCAGCTATAGAGCCTTCTCCTATTCTACGACCCATAGACACACTTTACACTTTGACTCAATCACTTAGACTTCTCATGCTTCTATGTGTTTCTCCCTTCTACACTTAGAGCCTTGCTCTATTTATACAATCCCATGGTCCGCGGACCATGGGTAGGTCTATCTAGCTGACATTACATTACAGAAACTAGGGTGGACAAACCTGTGACTCTATTGTGCTTTCGTGCCCCGCGCCTGCAATTTGCAGAGCTTTTACAACAAGATTCGGTCAAAACATGGGCTTTAAGCCCCAATACATGCCTTGGGGGGATTCCATGCCTAATAGGCCCCCAACACAAATATCGTGACTCACGCTCGAGTCACTCTATTGGTGCAGAGATCCTTGTGTGGAGTCCCTCTAGCTATTCTTGAACTGCGGCAAGGTCAGTAGTGCACTGGGCTGCTACTTGCTAGATCTGCTGCATACGTTGTTCCGAGACCTCTATGTCGGAAGTGCTTCTCTGCATTTGTGCCGGTATCCCCTGCATTTGTTTTTAGTCCTGCGCCTTTGTCTGGATCCTTGGAGCATGAAGACTGTGCTTCTGTCAGCTAGTCAGATAGTTGGGCCACCCGTGTAGGGCTTCAAGCAGTTGCCATTCACTTTGCCTGGGAAAAGCTCTCCATTTAGTTTGACTAGTTGTACTATGCCTCTGTCTGTGACCTCCTTAACAACGTATGGTCCCAGCCAATGCATTTTAAACTTTCCCAGGAATTTATCAAACTTACTTTCATACAACAACACTAAATCATTTACTTTGAAGGTGCACAACTTAATATGGTGATCGTGCTAGGCCTTCTCACACTGCTTTTGCACCTGCTGATGAAAGCCAACCAGGAATCATTCCTCCTCAAGTTCTTCCAATTGCATGAGCCTCTCTTCCAGGGCTTTGCGGTCCGTCATACCTGTGAGCATTGTTATGCACAGACTAGGACAATTTACTCCATTAGCATGACAACTTCCATGCCATAAACTAACTGGAAATGTGTCTGTCCCATCAGTTTCTTGCATGTTGTCCTATAAGCCCATAGTACTACAAGTACGCATCTGTCCCAATTGGTCCTATGTGCATTGCATACTTTGGTTAGTGCAGTCTCCAATATTTTGTTGAATGTGTCTACTATCCCATTGGCTTGTGGGTGATATGGTGTGCCTTTCTGATGATACACTTGGAACTCTTTTGTTAGTGCACTGATGGTTTCATTCAAGAAATGTGTACCACGATCAGTCATTAAGATTTTCGGACATCCAAATCGAGTCAACATGTGTTCAAAAAAAAACTTCGTAGCTGTGGCGGCTGTGTAGTCTTTGACCGGCTATGCTTCTGCCCAACAAGTCAGGTACTCCATCGCGATGATGATGTATCCCGCGCCTATTTTTCCCTGAGGTTTGATAGGTCCTACAAATTGGATTACCCACTTTTCGAAGGGCTGCAGTGTCATTTGTGGATTCAAAGGCATCTCATTCCTCCACGATGGTTTACCTACCATTGACATATATTACAGGCCTTATAGTGTGCTTTTGAATCTTGGTGAAGGGTTGGCCACTACAACCCTGCGCGAAGAATCTTTTGTGCGGTCACTCATCCTGCATAGTGTCCTCTTGCAGCGCCCCCATGTGCTTCCGCGAGGATCTGACTTCATTCAAATTTAGGTACGTACCTTCAGAGTATCTCATCATTTCCCATTTTGTATAGATGCCCCGTGATGACATAAAAATCCGTCGTGCGCACCACTAGTTCCTTCTTCTGCTGGACAAATCATTCCTTCGGCACAGTCCCTGTTGTCAGAAAGTGGATTATATCTTCAAAGTGTCCATTCGTGATGCACATAGCAAAGAGCTCTGTGTCAGGTATTCCTTCCTCCAAACTAGTAGGTTCCTCACCCGTCTCAATACGCGACAAGTGATCTGGTCCTGCGTTCAAGTGTCCAAGATTTACCACGACGTCAAAGTCATATTCTTGGAACAATAAGAGCCACCTGCATATGCTCCTCCCCAACATAGGCTTATTGACCAATTATTTTAGCGCGGAATGGTCTGTATACATCTTGAAATGTCCTCCTAGCAAATAGTGTCGGTATTTTTTGAGCACTACACCATAGCCAACCCCTCGCACTCGGTTATGGAATAGTTTTTTTTGCTTTGGACAACCTATGACTTGCAAATGTGATAGGGTGATCCAAGCCCTCTCCACCCTCTTGTGTGAGCACCACTCCTAGCACTATGCATGAAACATCAACATAGACATGAAACTCCACATCCCATTTTGGGAAGATGAGGATTGGGGTGGAGGCTAGTTTCTCTTTTAGTACATCCAGGCTCTTCATGCAATCATCATTCTAGTAGAACGTGACATCCTTTTCAATAGTTTCTCCATTGGCGTGGTGATCTGGGAATAACTTTTGATGAACTTACTGTAGTACCCCATATCTCCCAAGGTAGCATGCAACTGTTTAACACTTCACGGTGCTTCCAAATTCAGAATTACTGCAATATTCGCAGGGTCTACCATTAGTCTCTATTTGCATACCACATGTCCCAATAGGTTCCCAAAGGGAGCGAGGAACGTACACTTTTTAAGGTTTAGCACAATTTGGTGTCATCAACAAGTATCCAACATCAAGCGTAAGCTTGCTACGTGGTGCTTAACCAATCCAAATACAGTCCAATCATCCAGATAAACCTCCAGGAATTTGTGAACATATTCTTTGAATGCGGCAACAACTATGTGCAAAAATATGGCTGGTGCATTCTTTAACCCAAACGGCATGATGGTGTATTGAAAGAAGCCCCACTTAATCGCGAAGGTTGTCGTGCTCCTGTCTTCTGACTCGATTTTGATCTGGTGGTACCCTGAGAACCCATCAGTGAAAGAATATTCTTCTTGCCCGCTGACATTTTCCAATACTTCATCTATGAATGGGGATGGGAATTAGTCGTGCACATAGGCATCATTCAATTTCTTGAGGTCCATGCATATTCTTATCTCGCCCTTTTGCTTCTTCTCCTCCACTACCATAGGGCTTACCTAGTCATATTCTTCCACTGGCTCAATAATTCCAGCTGTAAGCATTTTGTCTAATTATACGTGGACCTTTTCCTTGTACTTTGGATTCAAATGGTAAGGCCTCTTCTTAACCGGCTTTTCATCGAGTTTTAGGGTGATTTTCATCATCCCTAAATCACCAAAAATTCCCTTTAAGTCTGTGATCTTGGTCGGGAATAATTCTTGGTACTCACAGAGTAACTCAGTGACCTTATCCACCATGGCATCATCTCAGTAGCTGCTGAGCGTTGCATAATTTGGTTCGGCCTCCGTACCAATGTTCACCTGCTTCGTTTTTTTAGGCATAGTAATGTTAGGGTATTCAATCAATGGTCCTTGAACCTTGTGATAACCTTTAGTTTCTAGAATGTTAACTTTTCGTGGATCTTCGTCATCTTCTTCATTGTTTATGTTGTAACACTCCAGCGCACAACTCAGATGTGTTGCCCATTCAGGCTGAAACACTTCCATTGGTTCCTGGGGTATTTTAAAGATAGTTGCCTTTACTGCTTGTAGCACATCATCAACAGTATCCCACCAATGATCCTCAAACATGAAGTTTAATAGGAATCCTTCATGCAGGATATCTCATTCGTACCATGGAGGAGCTCCATTCTATATACCAATTCATGGGTATAATATCCAGGATATGACAAAACAAGTGCACCCACTTGGGTTGTTGCTATTTTGCATAGAACTTTGCCCATTTTGTGAGGTGTACACGTGGATCATCCCATCCATAATATTTGTCTTTTAACCACATCTCAGGCTTCCCAAACTACATGCACATCATCCTTCTGCATTCGTGCCAGTCCTCAAAACTCCTTTGGTGCGTACCCCACCATCTTGCAGGCATAGCGTGCAGTACCCATTTTAGAGCAAAACACTTCTTTTTTGGTTCTTCTATTTCAAATTTGTTCAGGAAGTCATCCACCTCGCTCAACCAGTCATACGTAGGTAGATTTCTTACCTCTGTTGCTATGTAGCACAACAACCTTGTCATCATGTTACAATTGAGCGTGGTCACCTCGTGTCGGTTTTGCCATCTTTCTATCTCCTCGTCAGAATTTGATGTGCAGGAGCTTTTGCATTCCCATGAGATTCGTCCATTCATGGTTGGATTTACCCGGTGCTGCTCCCACGCAGTTATTTTGTAGATACAGTCCAAGTCATTCTCGCTGTCGTAGTCATGCACTGGCTTTGTGTAGTGCGATCCTTCTACAGAGTCTAAAGGTACCACTACGTGTAGAGACTTTTTCTCAAATATCATCTTGCGCTTCTTTAGATTTATAACTCCATTCATGCCAGTGGCCCAATCTATTCCCAATAGCGTGGGGTAGGGATTGCTGTCATCAACAATCTCTATCACTTGAAAACCTACTAGTGCGCTTGCTCCTTTGATGTCTATTGTGACTCCCTGCAACCTCCCCATAGGTAGGATCTTTGGCTGGTTCACCATTCCCAGTTGGATAGGAGACCATTACAGCACAGGCCTGCCCATGTGCTCCCATGTCTCCTTTGGCAGGACGTTCGCGTCTGATCCTAGGTCCAGAATCACTTGGTCCATCTCATATTCCTCGGTCTGCGTGGTCAATCTCATCTCCATTACTTTTCAGATTGTGTCCTTCCCGAGGTTCTGGACTATGCATGGTTCTCTTTGCATGGTCCCAGCACATCTAGTTATGAGTTCTTATAGCCCTTTTATAGCCTTGTTGTTGCACAGTAGCTTCATGCATGTCTCCAAGAACGTAGTGAGCATCGATGGGTCCATTTTTGGCTCCAATTTGTCTTTACTTCCTGAAGTGGAGGCATTAGTGAAGCTCCTCTTAGCTTCCATGAAAGTCTCCTTAGTGTGCTCCAAATCAAAATTTGGTTCCTTCGTTGGGGCCTTATGAACCCAGGTACTTTCTTCAAGCTGCTTTCCTTTGTCATCCCCTATCATAATACCACTCCGGAGCACGATATTTAGATTAGGGTCTTCCTCGCGCAACTCAAACCTCATCATTTGTAGGTTCTAAGTCGGGGGAGGTTGGAGTGCTCCTTTATCACGCAACCTCGCTATTAGTGTTGGAAAGTCCTCTGCCTCATGATCAAACAACGTATAATACAAGCATGATAGCCGCATTGGATTCGTACAATCGCGGGCATAATGTCCTTGCCCTCCACAATTGTAACATATCAGCTCTTTGCGACCTCTTCCTAGTCCCATTACACCTTGGCCTCGTTCGGGCCCCTGAAATCTGGTGTGTGCCATTCTTGTGTTTGGATCGAGGGCCCATGTTTTTCCCTGAACTTTGTAGGTAGGAGCTCGATCAATCATCAGTTCATAACTTCTACAGGTGTGCTCATCATGTCCTACTGACCTGCAGAAATTATAGAACAATTGTTGTGAATTCTGCTTATACTTCTATAATAGATGGCAGTTATCTCTAGCATGCTTTCCTCCTATCTGACAAATCGCGCACCATAACGTAGGTTCCGCACTTGGTCCTACTTGTGCCTCTGGTCTTATTGGCATTGGCCCTTGTCCCGCAAGGTAATTCGTGGACATTGGGCAGTGGTCCTTGTCGTGCCCCTGGTGTTTCATTTTACACACCATCCCTCATCACGCACTTCTGGGTGAGCCGTCCTATCTTGTTTCAAACTCTGCATCTCAAGGCACAATTTTTTCAATTGCGAATGGATCTGCTGAACACCCAAGTTAGGATCTTGTATCAGAGTCTCATGCAATCTCATCGTGACCTCCAAAGCCTCATCTTGATTGGTTAGCCTTTGTTGCAACAATGTGTTTCGTAGATGTGGTGTTAACGATGCTAAAAACCATTCGCGATGTTGCCCATCTGTTAATGTCATGTTTGCTTCGCAAATTGCGCACTTCATTCTTTGATCCAACTCCCACGAGGTCTCGCCTGGTAGCATAGTGATTTCCTTAAACCCAATGACCAACTGCGCCTTTGACCTTGGCCTACTAAATTATTTATTTAGCGTAGCTTGGATATCTGTGATCCCACATTCGGATTGTCATTGGAGTGCTTAATGTACCAGGTTAGTGCGTGATCCTGTAGAGCGCTAACCAAAGTTGCCTTCTTTATATTGTCATCCGTGACTCCCTGCGCTTCCCATACAACTTTTATCATGAATGATAAACTGGTCCATATCTTCATTCCCTAATCCCTTGAACACTGGCAACTTTATCGTGCTCGCCATAATGCTTCACGGTGGTGGCGGAGGTGGTATGGGCAAAGATGAGGATGAAGACGGTGAAATTGGCAGTGGTGTGGGTGGGGGTGGTATGGCCGGAATTCTCTGTCTTATCAAGTTGATCACACTTCTTGGTGAGACCTTCACGAGCTCTTTTTCACCCCCTCGCAGAGTTGAGATCAAGGGGCTAGCCTCTAGTTCTATGCTATCTTCATTTCGATAGATTCTCCCACTTCACATAGCCCCAAACATCAATTTATTCACATAACCTGCTTTTCACACACTAGCATTTTAATCCAAATGTTCAAAGATTTAGCGTACTTACCTCGCGATCCCTTGAGGAAGCATCATTCTGCCTTGCTATAACTGACTAAAGTATCTACCGTGAATTTGGTTATGAATCCTCCTATGATTCGATCAAGCCAATGATCGACAACATGTGCGATCTTATTTTCTGATGCTTCCAGTCTGTGCAACAATTCTGGAGTCCAAAAAATAGGTTTGTCGAGTTTGCACCTTCCTTGGCTATCTGCTAGCTTCATGATCCACTCGTACAACTTAGTAGGGAAGGATGCAAAGAAAATTTCATGGATCTCCATATACAAGTAGCAATCTAACCACCCTTCCTTTGATAATCATGGATTCCTGTTTTCCTGCACCGTGAACTTGTGAATCTTTCTGTCTAACCACTCTTCAATTCCTTTCTTTGTCAGATTCCAGTGATACGACATCAGACATATCTATGCAGATCCCGGTCCTAGCAATGGAACCATTTTTTGGCTTCTTGGGGTGTGACCCATGTTCATATTTAATTAGCCAAACAAATCCCTATACTACTGGCCCTTTCGGCAACAGGCCACGGAGTGCAGACTAAGGTGTCACCCGAAGTAGTATGGGAGGGTGCTAGAACTAGGTTTCTGTCTGAGAAGCTCAATTGGTCCTTTGTTTGTTCCTGCGCATAGGTGGCTTCGTGCACCTTTTGTTCCTCGCGGCCTGATACCCTACCTTCGCGCAACCCTAACCAGGGGATGTGCCGCACTCTGTGCTATTACCCAAGATCTTATCTATCTTCGAGTATTAATTAAGCACCTTCACCTACTTAAATGTCTTAAGTTATACTTAACAATACATAACATTCATACAGGTTCGCGTAGTAAATAAACAATATACTTGCAATTATATCAAATCATGCATTAAACCAGGAAAAGATACTCAGAATTATAGAAAAACTTATCTTTATTGATTCTTCCAATGCTTAGAGGCTCGACCTACCCTGCGCACTCAGCTGCAGGGGTCCACGCACTCAACTGCAGACTACTAGGCCTCTGCGCACTCCGCTGCAAAGCCTTGTCCTATTCTATGACCCACAAACACACTTTACACTTCGACTCAATCACTTAGACTTCTCATGCTTCTATTTGTTTCTCCCTTCTACACTTAGAGCCTTGCTCTATTTATACAATCCCATGGTCTGTGGACCATGGGTAGGTCTATCCAGCCGACATTACATTACAAAAACTAGGGCAGACAACCCTATGACTCTATTATACTTTCACGCCCCGCGCTCGCAATTTGCGGAGCTTTTACAACAAGATTCGGTCAAAACTTGGGCTTTAAGCCCCAAAACATGCCTTTCGAGGATTCCATGCCCAACACAGCGATTGTTCTTCCTTGGCTGTTGCTTCAACACATGCAAATCCTTCTCTGTTTCTCTCTCTTCTCTCACACGATCGCCTGGTTGCACCGTCACCTCATAGCCTCAATCTCCAAAGCTGCTCTAGTCATGAGTGGATCTACTTTGAACTTGTAGCTTTGATCTACCTCTATGATGTCAACAACCTTCCTCTTGCCTTCGTTGCATGCAGGTTTTCTATCTTCTACTGCTGCTGATGGTTTTTCTCACTGTGATGTTACTGTCATCTTATCTTGATGTCCTTTTCTACAAAAAACTTAACGTCTTCATACGTAGTCAATATCATAGACAATTGCTTGGATACAACCCCCGTTGTGCTCTCAATAGTGTCCTTTGACTCTATTCTCTTAAAGGCCATTGTACTTGTGTTGTTGAGAGATAGATGAATACTTGTGATGTTTGGATACACAACAACACTCATGGAAAGAAATCTGTCAGCCAAAAGCCAAAACAAACTTGAGCACTGACTTGAAACATACCTGTGTGATCAATCGTGAAGGTTGCACAATTTCCATCGTGTTGGGTTGTGTTATATTCTTTCCACATTGTTAACAGGGGGTTTGAAGGGTACCCATAACCCCACTTTATGGGGTCTGGGGCAGCGCCCCAGAAAATTTTGGTTTTGGACCCTATGTTAGGTTGGGCGGACGCACCTATGGTTTTGTGCATGATTTTCGGACATGTTTTTTGGATGCGATGGTTTTTGGTCCATGGTATTGGATCGATGGTTTTTTGGTCCATGGTATTGGACGTGATGGTTTTTCAGTCCATGGTATTGGATGCTTCGGCATGTATAAATATGTATTGTA